>CM055095.1:72713989-72876752 GCA_029204225.1 Diphasiastrum complanatum | reverse complement strand
AAAAAATCTGAACGAAAAACAATGTCTTTGCCGCAAAGTTCCAAACTGCCAAAATGTATATGTACAAAATTGCTTATAACAAAGTGACTTTCTTCGATCTTGCAGTTGTGTCAAATCTCCACAAAATAATCAGCAAGGTTTCGCTCCCAATCACGTAAAGACTGAATAGTGTGGGATAGGCCATATTTACTTGATCAACAAATCTGCATCATCAAAGGCAACCTAAATCCGCAACACCTTGTGGTTTGTACAGTTTGAAACTATGACTTCCCGCTTCCAAAAATGTCGCTTATTGTCTTCATTTCACAAAAATTGAAATTCTTATTACGAATGTATTTGGAGAGCATACCATAGCAGAAGAGCCTATGTATAACTCAGCTAAACCGAAGGGCATGACCTTGAAATTTTCTTGGATTATGCTCTAGTAGAGACATCCTTCTGCTCAATAGATAACTGGGCCCATAACCAGAGAAAGTCGTCCTTTTTCCATGGCGTCTTCCAGTTGTTGAAGGCAATGCCTACTGTGCCTCGGTAGCATCATATAATCCACAAGCCATTGTAATTCAATGTTAACTGCTTGTGGTCACCACTTCCAGAATCGTTTGCAGCAAATGCATGAAATCTTTCAGCACATACCTTCGACTGGTTTCGTCGTGGTCATTTTGCCTGAGTAGCTGCTGATGCTAGATCCTCAGTTTGTAACTCAAAAGCTAACTTCTGGTCTTCCAACTGCTTCCTTGAGATCTGACAACTCTGTTCGAGCTGGTCAATCTTCCGCGATTGCCTCCCAAATATTCTGGATGGTCAATGACTCCCCGAGCAGGCAGACACAACTTGAAGTTGTTTGTGTTAGATCATCAATGCAAAGTAGGGCCTGAAGGTATTCTTCATGAGAATTGGGCCCGCTGCAAGTTGGGGTGGCTTCACTAGATAGCTCCTTCATTGATCTGCTTTATAGAATCAACTTCATTAATGACAGTCTGAAGCTGTGTGTTCCAAGGGAACGATTTCATTCAATTATTTGGCTTTTGTCTGATTCGAGCAAATCGATCTTCTTGTAAGACTCTTTGAGGGAGACTTGATACTTTCGCTCCGCTTCATATCAGATCCAAAATGTTTTTCTGGTTGTGGCGGTCGAATTCATAATATCAACCACTAAAATTATTGGCTTTCTCTGTCATGGTGCGAAACCACTAGGGCTTGGTTATCAGGTTTATCTTCATTGTCCTTGGCTGCCCCAATGTTGCCTTCTGTTGCAGCTTGAGCTCTGCCCTAAAGAGTCGGACGGAGTGGCATCGTCATCCGATATTGATGCATTCTTCTTCTGCTTCTGTGAGGTTGAAGCAGAGGCTGGCCTTGACAAATCAGCAGCAGCAGCTCCATCAGTATCCCTACTGGTGGTATGTTGTGGGTATTTTCCTACACAATAATAAACAAGTGGGTCCCACCACTTGAAATATTGTTGGCAAGCCTTACCCATTACCCATGTTTCCACCGCTGTCCCTCTCCAGTTCCCTACTGATTCACGGTTGTCTCCGAACACCTTGGCATGGATGCAAGTCGTAAACTTTTCACTTGCCACCGCCAGACAAACTTTAGCCCCATCTTCTCCTTCGGTCCTCCACACCACCCTACAGTTTCTCTCTGTTCCCTCCATTCTCTCTTTTGGACAAGCTGTCCCCATTCTTGTCTCCACTTCTGTTCCTTCCACACCACTCACTTCTCCGTCAAAGGCTGCTGAGGGCGACCAACCGTTGTCTTATTACACATTTGTACAACTGTTTTTATTCCATCGCCAGATCAGACAGATCCCACCGCACCAGATGACAAGAGATCACTGGAGAAACTCATAGAGGACAATGACAACGACACTGTACAAGTCGTGGGGGCCACTACCTCACAAGCCCCTACAAGCGTCAATGTACCGGCTACTCCAATGAACCTAATGACAGCCTACCAAGCCTTGGGGCTGGAGTAGAAGCCTATAGTTTTTTTGGATGGATTCAGTGGTTATAACCAGTTATAAATCACACTGGCAGATCATCATAAAACATCTTTTACAATGGAATGAGAAACATATGCTTATAAAGTTATGCCATTTGGACTTTGTAATGCACCTAGTTCATTTTAGAGAGTGATGAAGTTTGCCTTTCAAGACTATTTGTAGAAATTCCTTGAAATTTACTTGGATGATCTCGGAGTCCATAGTGCCGATACAGACCATCTTGATCATTTGGAAAAAAAAATTTGAACATTGCCGCAAGTACCAAATCTTCTTAAATCCAGAAAAGTGTCAGATTTGGTGTTGTGTCATAGGTAGTATAGGGTTTGTCGCTGGGAGCAACAACCTCGCCTCAACCTATATAGCACAATGAGAGAGAGAGAGAGAGAGAGAGAGAGAGAGAGAGAGAGAGAGAGAGAGAGAGAGAGAGAGAGAGAGAGAGAGAGAGGGGGGGGGGGGGGGATGCCTTGGTTAGGAATGGTTTGGGAGGCTCAAACACCTTTTCCAAACTATTCAGTTCTAATCAAGGATGGAGAGAGAGAGAGAGGAGAGAGAGAATGCCTTGGCTAGGAAAGGTTTGGGAGGCTTGAGCACCTTTCCCAAACTATTCGGTCCTAACCAAGGATGGAGAGAGAGAGAGAGGAGAGAGATAATGCCTTGGCTAGGAAAGGTTTGGGAGGTTCGAGCACCTTTTCCAAACTATTCGGTCCTAACCAAGGATGAAGAGCGAGAGACAAAGAGAGGGAGAGGGAGAGAGAGAACTTGAGTGAAACCATCAGAGTGTTATTAGAAATAGAATGAGGATACAATACAAGGAAAATGGCTCCCTTTTATCGATTCCAAGTGTGAGCCTCCTTCACTCTGATTGGCCACACTTCATTGGCAAGGATACTAATTCAAGCCTTTCAAAGAAACACAAATCTAATCTAATGGTTCTAAGAAAGCACAAAGCAAGTCACATGAATCATGTGAGTCTTACTTTGTACAAATTAGGTTCCTTATTTTTAACTTGATTTTGTGAACTTGGGCCTCAACATTATTTATTTACACCTAGAACCCAAGTCTCTATGGAACAACTTGAAACTAACTAGCAATGTGCTTACACACGCAAGACGCCAGTGCCCTCGCACTTATTATTCTAACTGTATAGTGTACTATGGCGGGCCCACTAACTAAGCCTTGGCCAACAATAATTTCAGTGGCGGGACCCACTTGTTTATTTATGTATAGGAAATACCCACAACATGTGGGTTACTCATGGAATTGTTCTTGGACATGTGATATCAAGACATGGCATTGCTACAGATTATTCCAAAATCAAAGTCATTGTGGAGCTACTGCCACCAGGAACAATTCGAGGAGTTTATATTGTCATGGGGCATGTGAACTATTATCGGATATTCATTTAGCATGTAAATGGTTGGGAATTGCAATTGTTAGGCCAATGTATTAAAGTGAGACTTTAGATAGTCATAAATTATATTGATGTTAAATAAAGTTAGGATTTAGACAATCACATGGGCTATGTATTTTAGTGGTTGATTTAGCATAAGTAGAATAATGATAGGACGAAAGAAGAAGTTATTTTTGTAGGATATTAGTTCACAAGATAGAAGTTGTATAGAACGAAGACAACTGCAAAGGTAACAAGGGCGGCCTTAGTGCGGTCTTATGTTGCCATAATACGGCCTTATGTCATCATATTGTGATATGTTCAAGTCAAAAGGACCGAAGACAACCGCAAAGGTAGCAAATGCGGTCTCAAGCGGTCTTCTACGGCTTTATTATGACCATATTGCAATCTATTGCGGCCGTATCACAGTCTAATGCGGTCTAAAACAACCTTATATGGTTAATCACGGCCTGATTGCGGCCTTGTTGCGGTTTTCAGTGAAAGAGGACCAAAGACAACCACCAAGTAGCGAGTTATGGTCTATTGCGGTCTGAGACGAAGTTGGATGAAAGATGACTGAAGGCAACCGCCAAGTAGCGAGTTACGGTCTATTGTGGTCAGAGTCGAAGTTGGATGAAAGGAGTCCGAAGGCAATCGCCAAGTAGCGAGTTACGGTCTATTGCGGTCTAAGATGAAGTTGGATGAAAGAAGACCGAAGGCAACCACCAAGTAGCAAGTTGCGGTGTATTACGGTGTGCGACTAAGTTGGAATTGGACCGTAGGCAACCGCCAATGCAATGGTTGTGGTCTATTACGATTTGTTACAAAGTTGGAAATGGACCGTAGGCAACCACCAAGGCAAAGGTTGCAGTCTATTACGATTTGCTACGAAGTTGGAAATGGACCGTAGGCAATCGCCAAGGCAACAATTGCATTCTATTATGGTTTGCTACAAAGTTGGAAATGGACTGCAGACAACTGTGGAAGATGAACCGAAGACAACCACAAAGGAAACGATTGCGGTCTAGAAGCAGTCTTATTACGGTGAATACAAAAACGGTAGTGAACCGAAAGGTAGTGATTACGATCTATATGCAAAAGCGGTGCATTAGGACCAAAAGGCAAAGTTGCGGTCTGTATGCGAAAAGTTGAGAAAAACGAATGAATGCAGTCGAGGGTTGTGGTTTGTATGTAGAAAGAACGAAAGCAAAGGCCAAGTAGCGAATGCGGTCGAGTTGCGGTCTATAAGTGGTATAGAACGAACCGAGAGGCAACAAACACGGTCTGTAAGCGGTTTACGGACCGAAAGTAAACCATAGCGGTCTATAAGCGGTGGCCAATAGACCGAAAGGCAACAATAGTGGTTGAAGTATTGGCTAAACAGAATAGAAAAACATATACAAAGTGGTGGCGGTCCAAAACGGAGGGGGAGAAGAATATTACAACTAAGTGGAGGGATATAAAAGAGAGAAGCGGTATGTGAATGGGGGGAGACACACGAGAGATAGAGGATAGACTGATTGGAGATTAATTCTTGATCATCAACACTAGTGACCAGAAGTGTGATCAAGCGTCAAGAACGGTGAGAGCCGAGCACGTCGAGGAGTCTTCAGGATCCATTGACAGACGCAAAACGCATTAAGTATTTCCGACACGGTCTCCATATGGTGCTTAGGAGAGGCACCACATCCTGGCAGGGTCAACTATTGGAACGTATTGTGAAAACTGTTCGACAGTTAAGAGGATACAACAAGATCAACCAGAAGATGTTTGCCATTTTTTGTTAGAAATGGTGAACTCCTGCAACTTTGTCGCAGCACGAACAAGACATGAAAGTCGAACCAGAACAATTCGCGACAGTCAACGTGTCTTTGACTCTAAGCACGAAAGATTTGCGAATCAATTGTGAATCGTAAACACACCTCCAGGACTGCAAACCGCAAAAGGGACGCAGAACGAAGACTACGAAAAGAACAAAAAGAATGAAACAAACGAAGAGAAATCCTTCGTGCTGCCAGGTGGCAGCTCAACGGGCTTCATGCCCAGCTGAAACGAATAGCAACAATGGAGACTAACTAACTAGTTGATTAGCGTTAACTTGTCTTGTAATTCTACGTTTAGCTATCTTGTAAACTCCACATGGTGGAGGTATAAACAATCCTCTCTGGATCATAACTGTAAGTAGAGAGATAGTGAATACAGAGATTTGTAAGAAACAGAGAGAGATGTAGCGAATAGAGTAAGAAAGCAAAAATACCATAGTTGTGCATGAAAGTCTGCCAATGAGCAGAACACAGCGAAAGAGCAGAGAGTCATTCTGCCAACGAGCGAGACACTGACGATCTTGCTCTAAAACCAAACTGACAACATAGTTGCTCTATTTTGTGTATCTCTTGGCCTTGTGCTGTGTCTCTTGATTGCTAGAATAAAATATGTCCTGTGATGCGTAGTCAAGTGTCTGGGATCTCAAAAGAGATTCCGCACGAAAAAAAAAATTCAAACACATAAAACTGTTCGCGAATCAGAAGAGAGAACGAACACGAAACAACAAGAAAATGCTTCTGCGACATGGTATCAGAGCAGTTCTCAGGAGGTGCAGCTCTCAGAGGCTCCAGAGGGAGACCCGAGGAGAGCTGAATGGATCAGAAAGGATGAGCACGCAATGGTGATCATTGTTTTGTCCGTAAATGAAGATCTACTCATGTAGATTGAGACTACGAAAGCAGCCATATAGCGTGGAAAAGATTAAACCAGAAGTATGTAGTGAGGACTACAACTTCAGTCATGCACCTTCACAATCAACTACAATCCATACGATGGGATGGCAACCAGTTAGATTAGCACGTTGAGAAGATCAGAACGATCTTCACTCAACTCGCTGCATCAGGACAGGAGCACCAGGTCCCAGCACCACAACAGTTGATGTACTTCATGAAATCTCTACCGACTTCCTATCAGCCACTGAGAATGCTCATACTGAGTTTACCAGATATGACATTCGACAAAGCAGTCAGTCTTGTTGCTGATGAGAGACTGATGAGAGACGAAGGAGAGAGAAGCAGTGATCAAGAAAAGGCTCTCTTCACAAAAGGAAGGAAGAAGAACAAAAACAAGCCAAGATTCGAGAAGACAAAGTCCTCGAATCAGCAATCTTCTTCCTGCAATCATTGTCACAAACCAGGCCATACGGCCAACAAATGCTGGTTCAATCCAGAAACACCCTGCATGCACTGCAAGAAGAAAGGATATTCTGCATACGACTGCAGATTCAACCCAAAAAGAAAAAAACAAAGCTGAAAGGCAAACGTTGCAGAGTCATCAAAGGATGCTGAAAGAGGTGATGAAGCTTTCATGATACTCGACAAAGCTTCGACAAGCTACTCTGAACATGACTACTATGTAGTCATCGATTCAAGAGCAACAATCCACATAACCTGCAACAAGAAGATGTTGATCAACTTGTGCGAACTCAAAAACGACAAAGCAGTGATTCTAGGCGATGGAAGCAGACACGATGTCAAAGACAACAGCTCTCTACAGCTACAGCACCATCTGATTTTAGCTTTTTCTTGTACACCCACTTGCAGTCGACTATTTTTCTGTGTTTTGGCAGTGGCTCTAATGTCCATGTCTCGTTTTGCCTCATCGACTTGATCTCCTCTGACATTGTCTGCTTCCAAAATTCTCCCTCTGGACTTTGGATAGCTTCTTGGTATGTTGTTGGCTCTTCTGTGAAGCTGCAATACTCGAACTGCGTGTCTCCACTCCATTGAAGATTGTCAGAATAGCAGTCTGGAGGTCTTCTTTGTCTTGTTGACCTTTGAGGTTCGTTTCGGCGCTGCTCAAACATTTCTTGTTCGTGGGGTCGATCCTCTGCTTCTTGCTGCTATGGAATCTGGGGCTCTGCATTCTGATTTGACGTATATGCTCGATCTCCCTCTTGAATAGGCAGCAATGTGAAGATCTCATGGCCTCTTTCGTCTTTCAGTCCAGGGAATGTGGACTCGTCGAACTTCACATCTCTGCTCGAAACAACTTTCTTCGTGATTGGATCATAGAGTCTGTACACATGTGTTTCGTTCGAGTAGCCGACTATGATTGTTTGTTCGAATTTGTCATCGAGCTTGCTTCTCGTTTCCTTTGGAATGTGCTTGTATGCTGCACATCCAAACACTCGTACATATGATAGATCAAGCTTTCTGCCTGTCCACATTTCATATGGTATTTTGTTCTCCAGCGTTGTCGTTGTAGATCTGTTGTGCAGGTGTATAGCTGCAGCTATTGCCTTGGCCCAGAATTAACTTGGCAATTGAGCCTGTGCCATCATGCATCTGGCTCCTTTGACTAGCATTTTGTTTTTTCTTTCTACCACACCGTTGTATTCTGGTGTGTATGCAGGAGTGAACTGGTGTTCGATCCCATGTTCTTCGTAGAATCTTGAGAATTCTGTGCTTTTCTATTCACCTCCATTGTCAGATCTAAGCGTCTGTATCTTTTCGAGATGTGTCACTCTGCGAATGCCACAAACTTCTTGAAAGAATCAAATACTTCGGACTTCTTCAAGTAGTAGATCGTGGTCATTCGGCTATAATCATCTATGAACGTTAGAAAATATCTCGAACTTGAGAGCAAATCTGTTTTCATCGGTCCACACACATCAGAGTGGACGAGCTCAAGAACTTCCTTGGCTCTTCTTCCCTCGTGTGTGAATGGATTCCGATGTTGCTTGCCTTTTTGACAAGCTTCGCAGAACTCAGCCTCTGGCCTTGAAATCTTTAAACCTGTGACAATGTCCTTTCTTCTCATGTCATACAGGCTCCGCATTATTCAGATGACACATTCTTCTATGCCAGAGCTGATCTTCGTTTTCTGAAGCATTTAATATGCTTTCAGAGTTGCTGATTATTTTGGCCTGGTAGAGATTTCCTTATCTGCATCCGACTCTCAGCAACTTGTTTGTCATCTTCTCGATCATACGACAAGTGGTGCCATCGAACAAAACTCGAATGCCTAGATCTGTCATCTTGGAGACAGATAGCAGATCCTTTCTGAGTGAGGGCACATAGAGTGCTCCTGGCAGTTTTGCTTGGCCTGACAATGTTCATAGCTGTAGAGAGTCGATGCATTTGACATCGTGTCTGTTTCCATCGCCTAGAATCACTGCTTTGTCGTTTTTGAGTTCGCGAAAGTTGATCAAGATCTTCTTGTTGCAGGTTATGTGAGATATTGCTCCTGAATCGATGACTACATCTTCATCGAGTATCATGAAAGCTTCGTCACCTCCTTCTGCATCCTTAGATGACTCTACAACATTTGCTTTTTCAACCTTGTTCTTTTTTTTTGAGTTGAATCTGCAATCGTATGCAGAATGCCCTTTCTTCTTGCAGTGCATGCAAGGTATTGCTAGATCAAACCAGCATTTGTTGGTCGTATGGCCTGGTTTGTGGCAGTGATTGCAGAAAGAAGATTGCTGATTTGAGGACGTTGTCTTCTTGAATCTTGGCTTGTTTTTGTTTTTCTTTTTTCCTTTCGTGAAGAGAGCTTTCTCTTGATCACTGCTTCCCTCTCCTTTGTCTCTCATCAGCGACAAGACTGACTACTTTGTCGAATGTCATGTCTAGTAGACTCAATATGAGCATTCTTAGCGGCTGATAGGACGTTAGTAGAGATTTCATGAAGTACATCAGCTGCTGTGGTGCTGGGACCTGGTGCTCTTGTCCTGATGCAACAAGTTGAGCGAAGATCGTTCTGATCTTCTCAACGTGCTGATCTAACTGGTTTCCATCCCACCGTATGGATTGCAGCTGATTGTGAAGGTGCATGACTGAAGCTGCAGTCTTCATTTCATAACTTCTCTGCATCCGATTGTCAGCAATTTGTTTGTCATCTTCTCGATCATACGACAAGTGTTGCCGTCGAACAAAACTCGAATGCCTAGATCTGCCATCTTGGAGACACATAGCAGATCCTTTCTAAGTGAGGGCACATAGAGTGCTCCTAGCAGCTCTGCTTGGCCTGACAGTGGCTTGTCGCAAAGGGCTACAGGCAGAGATATGGTGTCGACTATTTCGACACATATTTGCCCATGGTGAAGATGACAAGCATAAGGCTACTCCTTGCATACGCCACATAGTACAATCTAGAAATTCACCAGATTGACGTGAAAATAGCCTTTCTCCATGAAGATCTACATGAAGAAATCTTCATGAAGCAACCTGAAGGCTATGAAGACCCCGACAACAGACAATATGTCTGTCGATTGCAAAGATGCATCTACGGTCTAAAACAGGCATCACGGGCCTGGTACAAAAAGCTTGATGGTCTTCTGAAGTCTGTAGACTTCAACCCTACTCAACCAGACTGTAATGTCTACAACAAAAGAGTAGGAAAGGATTATGCGATACTGACCATTTTCGTGGACGGTTCGTTGATGATAGGAAATTCCTTGATGCTGATCAAAGACACGAAGAGTCAGATTTCTGAAAGCTACGAAATCATAGATCTTGGAGAAGCAACAAAATGCCTAGGGCTGGAGATCAGAAGAGATCGAACAAATGGCAAAATGCACTTGAGTCAGTCAGAATACGCCAGAAAAGTGCTGAAGCAGTACCACATGATGGACTGCAAAAAAAAAGCCACACCAATGATAGTTGGAGCCAAGCTCATGAAACAGGATTGTCCAAAAACAGAAGAAGAAGAACAGAAGATGGCAGCTATACCCTACCAGAACTTAATCGGGAGTATGTTGTACTTGACAATTTGTACCAGACCGAATTTGGCCTTCTCTATTTACGCATTGAGCCAATTCTGTTCCAATCCTGGTCTAGCACATTGGCAAATGGCCAAACGAATCCTATAGTATCTGAAGGGTACCCAGAATATTGGGTTAACCTACAGAGCTAGAAACGAGGAGAAATGATTCGAGCTGCATCACTACAGTGATGTGAGCTAGGCGAGCTGCAAGGATGACAACAAGTCCATTACGGGAGGATGTACAATAGTGTGCGGAGCTGCAATCAGCTGGATATGAGCTATGGACTCGGCTCATTACATTCACCATGTCCATTTACATTTACTTTACTTTATGCATAAGTAGGCTTTGGGCCCTTTTTTATTCATTATTTGACATTTAGACTATATGGTTGGCCTTGGGCCCTATTATTGACATTTAGACCATATTATTGGCCTTGGGCCCTATGATTCAATATATTGGTTATTTGGTCATATTACTGAGAGTGGGGGCCTTCTTGGAGGGCACACTATTGTCCCTCTCAGTTTGGCCCTAGCCACTGGAAGCTTCCTTTTAGGGCTTCCTCTTGGCTATAAGTAGGGATTCTGTGTCATCTGTTACTTGGCTTATGATATGATCTCCTTCTTTAGTCTCTTTAAGCTTTCTCTCTCCTGTTTTCTAGGGTTAAGTCTTGCTTATGTGATGCTTTCATAGACTAAATCTAGATCAGCCGTGGCTACGTTCATAACTTGGTATCAGAGCACTTTCCTGAGCATCTCCATTGAGCAGATTTTTCTCTCACAGGAGGGCGCCCATTTTCAGCTTGGATCTTTACCATTTTTCAGCCGGATCTTCAGCATTTCTCCACACTTGTCTTGCAGATTTTCACGACGGATCGGAGGAGGACAGACGCCCACTTGCTGCCCATTTCTAGCGCCCTTTTGTTGGCTGCCTACTGCTGCATTTTCAGCCTTTTTCCTCCCCTATTTTGGGCGCCCTCATGCTTGCTGACTAGCGCCCTACTGCTCCTTCCTTTGCTGAAAATTTTCGCTTTTTGCTGTCCCAATTCGCCACCTTCCATCAGCCACTCCTAGCGCCCTACCAACCCATCTTTTTGATCCGATTTTTTTTGCCTTTTACTACCTCTCTTGGACGCCCACACTCCACCATAGCTGGCGCCCTACATCCGCCTCAATTTCAGCTCACCCTCCTACACTGCTGTCTGTGTTCGCAACCCTACCCCGGACAATACAAACATGCCTAGATGCTTAGAAAGCCACTCCCATCCAACTTCATCGCGCATCAGGATTGCTCCCCGTCTTTATCGCAAACTTTTTTTTACTCTTGAAGGACGATCTCTGATTTTTCAGCCTTGTTTCCTCACTGCCCATACCTCCTTTTTGTTATCACTTCCTTTCCTTGGCTGCTCCCTTTCCAGCCCCATAGTCCATTATTGTTTCCCATACTTTTACCCACCGTTCACTCCATGTTGTCGGGCCCTTAGCATCTTTTTTGGAGGCTGCCCGGTACCTCGACATATCGCTGCTATTCTTCAACTCACTTCCAGTTGCGGTTACGAGGTATTTCTTACTTAGTTGTCCTTTCCGTTCATCTTACATCGCGAGTTCTATTGTGTCTTTTCATTGGCGTGCCTGTTGTGACGACTTATGTCCTCTCCTTCAGTTCGTCCAATTGTTTAGCACATTTCTTTTCTCGCTTACTTTTTCTTCCTCATGGCTAGCTCACCCACTACACCTGCGAGTCATTCCGGACCTTTAGATGAGCAGTTTGCTGATATGTGTGACTCTCTTACTCTCCTCAGTAGTCGTTTCGACCAAATGATGACTGGTTTTACCACTCTACAGACCAGCTTTGCCACTATGCAGTCACATATTGATTCCTTACAGCCATATGGACCTGGCAAAGCCCCTGTTCATTCATCATTTGGGTCTCCATTTGGACTTCCATCCTCGTCTACTTCCTTTGGCGGTGGGCATTTTCCACCTAACCCACCACCCAATTTTCCATGTCCTACAGCTCTTGAGTCACATTTTCCACGACATCTAGCTCCTGAGCCACATTTTGCTCGAGATTTTCGTGATCGGGTACAGCTTGCCACCATTCTGGTTCCTCTGACGGGAACTTGTTAGAGAATTGGTTTGTAAAGCTTGATACTTATTTTCAGATTTACCCTAAGACTGGTCCTCAGAAGATCTTGTTAGCCGCCTTACATTTAGATGGACGTGCTGCCACTTGGTGGCGGGTCTACCGACTTGACCCTGATCGGGACGGTCTCCAGTTATGGCCCATCTTTCGTCGTGATCTTCGTCATGCTATGATTGACCCTCAGTGGCTGAGCCGCCAGCGTGGTATATTCCGTAGTCTTACTCAGACTGGTGATCTTTCTTCCTATACAGATCAGTTTATGGACCTTTCCTACCTCTTTACAGATCTTCAGCCCATCGAGCTTATTTCTCGCTACATTGCTGGACTTCGTGGTGCTCTACGATACGATGTCTCTTCTTTCCGTCCACCCACACTTGTTGAGGCCATGTCCCTTGCTAGTACTTTACAGCATAAGTACCCTGATCCTGCTCCCTTTCGCTTTTCCCAACCCCGTCCATCTCTTTCACCTCTACCATCTCCGGCCCCATCTACCCCATCCATTGTCGTCCCGACCTCTTCTCTTACTTCTCCCGCTCCTCGCCCTCCGCCTCCTCGTCCTGCTTTTGTCCGACGTTACACGTATGCAGAGTTCGCTGACATTCAAAAAAAGCGTCTTTGCTTTCGTTGTAAGATTCCTGACCACATTGCCTATGATTGCCGCCAGCCCCTGCCTACTTCTACTGCTATTTTCTACCATGAGGGCACTACCCCAGATAAGTCCGATATCTACATTCATATATCTGATGAGCTTGATCTATCTCCTGAGCCTTCTACTGATTTACTTCCTGCTATTTGCCATGCTCAGCTTGCTTATGCTACCTGGACAGGGTGCCCCGGTCCTCGCTCCATTTGGCTACGTGTGCGCATTACTGGTCGTGAGTATATTGCTTTAGTTGATAACGACAGCACTCATTCCTTTATCAGCAGTTATGTTCTCAGCCGGATACGCGCTTCACCTATTCCTGCTCCACAGCCTCTCACAGTTGAGGTTGCCAGTTGTCACTCATTTCCTAGTTCTCAGATGTTTCAGGGATTATCCTATCGGATTGGTGATTTTTCAGGACAGGCAGATCTTTATATCATTCCTCTGGAGCGCTATGACCTTATCCTTGGTGCTGATTGATTTGCTTCATTGGGAGCGGTTACTTTGGACTTGGCTCAGCAGACATTGACATTTGTTCATGATGCAGTGACCCACTCACTTGCTGGTATTGATTCTCAAGCAGATTTCCAGCTGATCAGCGGGAAGCAGTTTATCCGCAGCCTATCTCAGGCTCATTGTGCAGCTTTATTATGTGTTCAGCGTGCTGCAGCAGATTCTCCAGTGACTACCTCTCCTCCAGCAGCTGTTCCTCAGGTGATCTCTGACTTATTACATCAGTATGCATTTGTCTTTTCAGAACCTACGACGCTACCACCATTATGTCCATATTGATTTGCGTCCTGGTTCTGCTCCTCCCTCCCGGCCTCCTTACCGTATGTCTAAGTCTGAGCATGATGAGGTTGAGCTTCAGATTACTGCTTTACTAGATCAGGGCCTTATTGCTCCTAGTCACAGTTCTTTTGGTGCCCTTGTTCTCCTTGT
Source organism: Diphasiastrum complanatum (assembly GCA_029204225.1). Taxonomy (NCBI): domain Eukaryota; kingdom Viridiplantae; phylum Streptophyta; class Lycopodiopsida; order Lycopodiales; family Lycopodiaceae; genus Diphasiastrum; species Diphasiastrum complanatum. The sequence goes on along the minus strand of CM055095.1, from coordinate 72,862,876 downwards.
CAGTAAGAAAGATGGTTCCAAACGCCTCTGCATTGATTATCGTGCCCTCAATAAGTCGACCATCCGTAACCAGTATCCTATTCCTCACATGGATGATCTCTTTGACCAGTTAGGCACCTCTCATCTTTTCTCTAAGATAGACTTATATTTCGGCTATCACTAGATTAGGATGCATCCTTCGGACGAACACAAGACTGCGTTTCGTACCCATCTTGGTTTGTATGAGTTTCGTGTTCTTCCTTTTGGTGTTACTAATGGTCCACCTACGTTCCAGAATGTGATGAATAACATCATGCGTCCTCTCCTTGGTCGTTGTGTTTTAGTTTATTTTGATGATATTCTTGTTTTTAGTAAGACTCTTGATGAGCATGTGTTACATCTTTCATCTGTTTTTCAATTGCTTGTTCATCACCAGTTGTTTGCTAAACTTTCTAAGTGTTCCTTTGCTGTTGTTGAGATTGAGTTTTTAGGATTTCTCATTTGTGATGGTCGTATTCGTTTGGACCCTCATAAGGTTCGAGCAATCGCTGATTGGCCTGTTCCCACAGATGTCCACCATGTTCGTATGTTTCTTGGTCTCGCTACTCACCTTCGTCGTCCTGTTCCTCACTTTGCCACTGTGGCTGCCCCTCTTCATGCCCTTTTAAAGAAGTGTAGTGCTTTTGTTTGGACTTCTGATTGTCAGTTCGCCTTTGACACTCTTCGTCGTGCTGTTGTGGAGGCCTCTGTCCTGTGTTTACCACAATTTGATCAGAAATTTATTGTTGAGACCGATGCTAGTAATGTTGGTTTGGGTGCCTTGCTTCATCAGTCTCAGTGTATTATTGCTTATGAGTCGCGTCGTTTACGCTCTTATGGGCAACGTTATTCTGTCCATGAGAAAGAGCTTCTTGCCATTATCTATGCTCTTAAGAAGTGGCGCCATTACCTGTACCGTGTTCCTTTTGATATCGTTACTGATCATCAGTCCTTACGTTATCTCTTCTCCCAGCGTGATCTTAGTGATCGTCAGTTTCGTTGGTTGCAGTTTTTACAATCTTTTGATTTTTCTATTTTGTATCGTCCTAGTCGTGCTAACACTGCTGCTGACGCATTGTCTAAACTTCCTGCTTTATTGAATACCCTTGTTGCCACGATCCCTTCCTGGTTTGATGATCTTCCATCTGCTTATCTTACATGTTTTGATTTTTGTGATGTTTATAGTTCTGCTCCACCTATGTCGTCTTCACCTCATCAGGCTTATTCCATTGTTGACCACCGTCTTTATCATTATGGTTCTCTTTGTATTCCTAGTTCTTTGGGTATCCGTTCTCAGTTGTTGTGGGATGCTCATTCGTCCCTAGTTGGGGGTCATTTTGGTTTTCAGAAGTCTTATGCTCGTCTTAAGGATCATTTCTATTGGCCATCCCTTAGGAAAGAGCTTGTTGTACTTATTCGTACCTGTCCTTTCTGCTTACGTAATAAGTACTCTCGTGCTAAGTCCGCTGGTTTTCTTCAAAGTTGGCCTATTCCTCACCACCAGTGGACTGATATTTCTATGGACTTCATCATTGGCCTTCCCCACACCCGTCGTGGTCACGATTCATGTATGGTGGTAGTTGACAGGTTCTCGAAACAGGCACCTTTCATACCCGTCCGCAGTACTATCACAGCAGAGCATTGTGCACGCTTGTTCCTTTCAGAGATATTTCGCCTACATGGGTTTCCTCGTACTATCCTTTTAGATCGGGATAGTAAGTTTACATCATTGTTCTGGACAGAGCTTATGCGTATATTGGATGTACAGCTTTTTATGGGGTCTGCTTATCATTCTACTTCTGATGGGCAGTCTGAGGTTCTTAACAGGATCCTTGAGGATTATTTGCGCCATTTTGTTACTCCTTCAGGGAAGGATTGGGATCAACACTTACGTTTGGCAGAGTATAGCTATAACAGCTCTGTTAGTACCAGCACCGGCGTTGCACCATTTTTATTATCTCATGGTTATGCACCTCTTTTACCTGGTATTCCTCTTCCTCCCGAGGATACACCTGTGACACTGTCTTCATTTCTATCAGGTGCTCGCGAGCTTATTCTCCAGGCCAGTTCCCATTTGCAGCAGGTCCAGCAGTGTTATCAGGCTTCAGTTGATCGTCATCGACGTCATGTTGAGTTTCATGTTGGTGATATGGTATATCTACGCCTACGGTTTGCACGTCATCATTTTATTCAGGGCCATGCTTCTACTGAGAAGCTTGAACCACGTTATTATGGGCCTTATTGTGTATTGGAGGTGCTTAGTCTAGTTACATATCGTCTTCAGCTTCCTGCTTCCACACGTGCCTGTGATATATTCCATGTCAGTTTATTACGTGCTGCTATTGAGGATGATGCTCCTCGTGATGCTGAGTTTCCTACTGCACCGGATCTCTTTCCTTTATTACCTGCTGCTATCCTTCAGGTGCGTTTGCATCATAGTCGACGCCGCCGGCAGATTCAGTTCCTAGTCCAGTGGGATGGTCGTCCTGTTGAGGAGGCCACATGGGAGCCTATTGATGTCTTTTATCATACACCGTCACTTGCGGATCAGGCTCGTGCTCTTGCCGCACTTGTTGATTTCTCTACATCAGCTGTTGCTCCAGTTGTTACTACACCAGATGCTGTTCCAATTGATCCTCCAGGGCTTGATGTTACTTGATCCAGTCCTTTATGGCAGTTGGGTCTTATTTCTGTGTCGGGGAGAGTTATGGACTCGGCTCATTACATTCGCCATGTCCATTTACATTTACTTTACATTATGCATAAGCAGGCTTTGGGCCCTCTTTTATTCATTATTTGACATTTAGACTATATGGTTGGCCTTGGGCCCTATTATTGACATTTAGACCATATTATTGGCCTTGGGCCTATGATTCACTATATTGGTTATTTGGTCATATTACTGAGAGTGGGGGCCTTCTTGGAGGGCACACTATTTTCCCTCTCAGTTTGGCCCTAGCCACTGGAAGCTTCCTTTTAGGGCTTCCTCTTGGCTACAAGTAGGGATTCTGTGTCATTTGTTACTTGGCTTATGATATGATCTCCTTCTTTAGTCTCTTTAAGCTTTCTCTCTCCTGCTTTCTAGGGTTAAGTCTTGCTTATGTGATGCTTTCATAGACTAAATCTAGATCAGCCATGGCTACGTTCATAACTATATGCAAAAAGCAAACCTTGGTAGCTCAATCCTCTTTCGAAGCTGAGTATGTCGCAGCCTCAAAAGTGGTGAATGAGGTAGTATGGCTGCGGATGATGTTGGAGACAATCGGGATACCACAAGAGGGGCCAAATACGATGATGATGGACTCCTAGAGTGCCATCTATCGGTCCCAGGATCCTGTCTTCCATTCAAAGATGAAGCACATTCTTCTGAAGTACCATCACATTCGAGATTTGATCTCGAAAGGAGAGCTCCAAGTCCAGTTCATAAAATCAAAAAGTATGATTACAGATCTCCTCACAAAACCGCTCACCAAGCCACTCTTTACCAAGCAAATAGAGGCAATTGGATTGAACGAACAAAGCTGCAAGGTTCAAGAGGGAGTATCAGAAATGGTGAACTCATGCAACTTTGTTGCAGCACGAACAAGACACGAAGGTTGAACGAGAACAATTCGCGACAATCAATGTGTCTTTGACTCGAAGCACGAACGATTCGCGAATCAATTGCGAATCGTAAACACATTTCCAGGATTGCAAACCGCAAAAGGGGCGCAGAACGAAGACTATGAAAAGAACGAAAATAACGAAATAAACGAAGAGAAATCCTTCGCGCTACCAGTTGGCAGCTCAACGGGCTTCATGCCCAGCTGAAACAAATAGCAACGACGGAGACTAACTAACTAGTTGATTAGCGTTAACTAGTCTTGTGATTCTACGTTTAGCCATCTTGTAAACTCCACATGGTGGAGGTATAAACAATCCTCTCTGGATCATAACTGTAAGTAGAAAGATAGTGAATACAGAGATCTGTAAGAAACAGAGAGAGATGTAGCGAATAGAGTAAGAAAGCAAAAATACCATAGTTGTGCATGAAAGTCTGCCAACGAGCAGAACACAATGAAAGAGCAAAGAGTCATTCCGCCAACGAGCGAGACACTGACGATCTTGCTCTAAAACCAAACTGACAATATAGTCGCTCTATTTTGTGTATCTCTTGGCCTTGTGCTGTGTCTCTTGATTGCTAGAATAAAATATGTCCTGTGATGCATAGTCGAGTGTCTGGGATCCCGTAAGAGCTTCCGCATGAAAAGAAAATTCAAAGACAGAAAATTGTTCGCGAATCAGAAGAGAGGACGAACACGAAACAACAAGAAAAAGCTTTCGCGACATTTTTGTAGTCAAATGGGACATCGATCATTCAACTGCATGATGTACCATCGCCAGTGTTGTTGGGAATTTGGAATATGGTTTACCTCACTCCCTGCAAAATCTACTGCAAAATTTATCATGAACAACATTCTCAGTCGCTTTGGATGTCCTCTAGAGATTGTTTCTGATTGAGGACCACACTTTATCAATGATACCTTAGCGGAGCTAATGCATATGTTTCAAATTGTGCATAAGACATCTACTCCATACTACCCACAAGGTAATGGCCAGGCAAAAACTACCAACAAAACATTGAAGGCTATCTTAGCCAAACAAGTATTGGAAAAAGGCGGATCGTGGCATGACTTTTTACAGCTGGAGGAGCATCGGGGATATTCATACTAGCAGAACTGGATCATTAAGCAGAAACAGACAAAATGGTTTGATAGCCACAGCCATGAACGAGAGTTGAAGAAGGGCGATTTGGTGCTTTATCACCTAGGAAGTATCACCAATACCATCAAGGCAAAGGATCAACATTGGGAAAAACCCTATCAAATTTTAGATACCTTCAGCAATAATGTCTTAATCGCTTGGCATTTTGCGCCAGGAATACCTTTCCTGGTCAACAAGAGCCAGGTGAAGGTCTACTATCCTCATGAGGGAAAGACTGATCTTAATAGGGGCATCATCTACTCCTTATTTGATATTGTGAAAGCGGGCATAACCTTCAATCAACGACACCTTGAGGGCACATCAATTGGCATTGGTTCGTAGCTCACTCCACAGATGAATAGTACACCTCGGTGAAACTCGGTTTTCTTCACCAGGGAATATGTGTTAGGCCAATTCTGACCAATGTATTAAAGTTAGACTTTAGACAGTCATAAATTATATTGATGTTGAATAAAGTTAGACTTTAGACAATTACATGGGTTATGTATTTTAAAAGTTGATTTAGCATAAGTAGAATAATGATAGGACGAAAGAAAAAGTTATTTTTGTAGGATATTAGTTCGCAAGATGGAAGTTATAGAGACCAAAGACAACCGCTTAGTGCGGTCTTATGCGGCCATATTACGGACTTATGAAGTCATATTGCGATCTATTCAAGTAAAAAGGACCGAGGACATCTGCAAAGTAGCAATGCAGTCTTGAGCGGTCTTCTACAGCTCTATTACAACCATATTGCAGTCTGTTGTGGCCGTATTGCAGTCTAAAACAACCTTATACAGTTTATTACGGCCTGGTTGCAACTTTGTTGCGGTTTTATGGAAAGAGGACCGAAGACAACCGCCAAGTAGCGAGTTACGGTCTATTGCGGTCTGAGACGAAGTTGGATGAAAGAAGACCGAAGGCAACCACCAAGTAGCGAGTCTATTACGGTTTGCCACGAAGTTGGAAATGGACCATAGGCAACCGCCAAGGCAACGGTTGCGGTCTATTACGGTTTGCTACGAAGTTGGAAATGGACCGTAGGCAACCGCCAAGGAAACGGTTGTGGTCTATTACAGTTTGATACGAAAGAGGGAAAGGAACGAAGGCAACCGCAAAGGCAATGATTGCGGTCTAGATGCGGAAGATGAACCGAAGGCAATCGCCGCAGGAAATGATTGCGGTCTAGAAGCGGTCTTATTACGGTGGATACGGAAGCGGTAGCAAACCAAAAGGCAGTGATTACGGTCTATATGCGAAAGCGGTGCATTATGGACCGAAAGGCAATAGTTGCGATCTGTATGCGAAAGTTGAGAAGAACGAAAACAACCACCAAGAAGCGAATGCGGTCATGTTGCGGTTTGTATGCTTAAAGAACGAAAGCAAATGCCAAGTAGCGAATGCGGTCGAGTTGCGGTCTGTAAGCGGTGGATAGAACGAACCGAGAGGCAACAAATGCGGTTTGAAAGAGGTGAACGGACCGAAAGAAAACCATAGCGGTCTGTTAGCGGTGGCCAACGGACTGAAAGGCAACAATAGTGGTCGAAGTAGCGGCTGAATAGAACAAAAAACCATATACAAAGCGGTGCAGTCCAAAACGGAGGGGAGAAGGCTGTCACAATGAGGAGGAGGGATATAAAAGACAGAAGCGGTATGTGAATGGGGGGATACACGAGAGACAGAGGATAGACTGGTTAGAGATTCTTGATCATCAACATTGGTGAGCAGAAGTGTGATCAAGCGTCAGGAAGGATGAGAGCCGAGCACGTTGAGGATTTGGGAGTTCACTTGACATTTCCACCTTACAATCACAATTCCCAACAAAAAATAAGTGTGAAAATTAATCATGATTGATGTACAAAATAATATATTAGAGATACCTACCTAATTGATTTACAATTTAAGAACATCTCACCCAAAATAGAATGAGTTGGAAATGAAATTTTTATGAGCATGGAGAGGCTTCGATGGTGTTGCGCACTAAGAGCACTAAGAGACTCCAAAGTCCAATGACTAGAGATTCATTTGGAACTTGGCCAAGCTAATATTGTCAATAGCATGAAATAAACCCTCTACAACAAAACAACATAGTTTTATTAAGGTGATTTCATGTGAGAGGGGTTAAGTTCGCAAGCCCATATTCATGCCTTGCCTTCCTAGAGGTTGCGACAGCTTCTTGTGCCTTTTGGGCTTTTCACTTGGTCGAGGCCCTAGGAGGTACTCAGTGGTATCCATGCACTTGCCCAAGGTGATAAAGATCATGGGGCAACTTGGAGCCTTGGAGATGCCGAGGGACGTTCTTGAGACAACAATGCACTAAGAAGGCCGAGGCAACATGCAAAGACTGAGGAGCCAATATTGGGAGGGACGAGGGACAAGTGAGATGGGATGCGGGTCTTAAAGCGGGGCAAGTGCAAGGGCCTTTTCCATTGAAACCAATGTCGCTCAAAGTTTGGTAAGAAATTGACGGAGATACGAGATACGCCGAGATTATAGAAATAGAATGAAAAAATTTGATTGTCATAGAAAAAAGAGAGATGAGTGCATAGATAGATAGCATCAAGAGAGAGAGAGAGAGAGAGAGAGAGAGAGAGAGAGAAAAGATGTCAATTTTTGGTAGGTCTCTCTCAAAGTGCATGCACACATGGACATGAGAATTCTGTGGATGGCAGGTGGGTAGTTTGCCAGGGACACGTATCCTCATCATTGAAATGCCAAAATGAAAAACAAGTATTAAAAAATAGAGTACTTGCCGAGCCTAGTCTGGGGCTTGGGTCCGAGCCTAGCTCCCAGCCTCGCCACGTGGCAGCTTCCTGTTGGCTGCAGTCTCTGCTTGTTGGCTGTTTTTCTTTTGTTGTTGGTTGTGTTTGTTGCTGCACTGCACAGTAGTAGAGAGTGTAGAGTGTTGGACTAGTGTTTGTCCTTTTCGGCCATCATTGATGGCGATGGCGAAGGATGGGGGAAAAAGATAGCAGGGAATGGGGGAGCATGCGAGAGACAAGGTGGGTTGCCAACAACGATTCTTGGATCTTGGAAAGACTTCACCTTTTTGGCGATTTGTGCTTTTGTGGGCTGTTGGTTTTGCTGTTGCTACTAGGATCAATCAGTCTCGGCTTTGTCTCTGAGCTTTATCTCTGTGATTGCATTCTGGAGAAGGCATCTCACGGGGAGTGAGGGGGAGAGTGTCGATCAGGCTTGCAGAGAGGGAATTTGAGAGCTTTGCATGTTGTTGGGTCCAAATCCACAGCTTTGGAAAGCTCTGATTGTTGATTTTTTTTTTGCAGTAATCTCAAGGTTGTGGATTGCTGGGTGGGATTCAATTGATCTCTTAATTTTCTTGTGTCAATGAACCAGAGTGGGATTGAAACTTGATTAGTGCAGAAAGTGTCGTGTTGTTGCCTTGGATTTGAACAGTTGTGGCATGATTGGTGATGGTTCTTGTATTGATCAGCTTGAAGAATTGTTATAAGAAATGGGAGATTATTTTCCTTGTTGGGATGTGCAGCTTTGCTTCACTTGTGCTGCTGTTTCTGCAATCTTTTAACCATCTCACGCTATGATCTACTGGCTTTACTTCTCGGCTACCATCCTTGGATCTTAAAAGGCAGATAGTATATTTCTGCAAACATAGCAATTTAATAGGTGATTAATTCATGGAGAGAGGTGGAGTAGGCGTCAGAGTAGGCGTAGGGGCCTCTGCACTCCGTCGTCCTCGGAATATTCTACATAAGGATCTTTCTGGTGGGTTTCAACATTGACACTATTTACTTAAAGAAAGAGAGAAAGAAATAGCGAGATGTTTCCTTAGTGTGATGGAGATCTGCCTGTTCTCATGAATATACCACTTTTTTTTTGTAGATATCTGTTAATGCAGTTGATTACTTCGTGTTGAAACTGCAGCTGGTGACGCTGATGGCATGACAAGCGATCTACACAGCTCCAGGCCAAGGGAGAGGCCCAAGAAGGATCGACTTCTTGTCACTCACAAGACAATTTCTGAAAGCGTCACTACCAATCCTCGTAGCAAGAGGAGGAGATCAGAATTGCATGTCCAGGCGAAAGAACACAGCATCTGTGGAGATGTTACTATGGAGAGCTTTGATGAGATCAATGTGGAAACTTTTGAGGAAGATGTGGGTCATTCCCCTCCGATGCCTCAATCCTCCAGGACGGCTAGGATTCAAGACAAGGTAAAGCCTGGGAGCAAATCATCTTCTGGTGGAACAAAACTTATAGTCCCTTTCCTTCATCTATTCCCTTCTTTTGGTTGGATAAAAAACTCACAGCATATATTTGATTTGTTCAGTCAGATAATACAGCTGCTGCTGGCAATTTCTCCAGCGATTTCCCATATGTTCCCAAGATCCCAAGAAGGCTTCGGACAGGTATATTGTAGGAGAGTCGAGACGAATTCTCCAAATGTATCGGTATTTTTCATGCTAGGATCTATGGTGTTCAGCAGCAAATCTTTTGGTGTGGTTTTGTGATAAAACTGGCTGTTTGGCTGCTGGTACAGCTATGCTGAAGCGTCCACATGAGATTTATCAGTCTGCAGTTGTGGGGCGTCAAGAGTTGGTGGTATCAAATGATAGAGTGCATTCTTCTTTCACGCTGCCGCCTGGATCTTCCCCTGGAGACATCGAGTCCACAAAAAGAATCGTACGAGAACAACTATCCGTTACCTTGTTTTCTGAGTTTTTGTAGGAATCTTTGATTATGGGCTCATGTTGCTTGCAATGGTCTTTTGCAGAAGCATAGTACTTTTGGAATTCAGCTTGCAAAGGTTGAGGTTAGAATGTGAATGTTGCATGAGACATGAAGAAGGCTCTATCCTATGCAGTTATAAGACTTAAAACGATTGGAACTTGGACTTGCCTAATGGGGAGGTTTGCTGAGTTATTGCAGGCCGATTCTTCTGTGATATCTGATGAAGAGGTAGAAGTCTTGGAGGCTTTGTTTGACCTTGCAAACCAAGTCCCACATCCACCTCCAACTGAAATCAAGTCGGAGTCAGGGGTAAAGAGCAAGAATGCTGGCGATGTTATGCATTGTGCATCTGCTCCCACATCAATTACAAGTTCATTTCCTGCAGATGTTCCCAATTGGATTTCACCTGCTGCTCATTCTTTTGGGTCAGTATCAGCTCCAGGGAAGATCTTATCTTTCTCTGCACCTACAGCAGGTCTATGTCATGCAGAGGGTAAGATTTTTAACTCTCATTTTTGTTTTCCCGTACAAATTTTCTCCGTCTTGTCAATCATTGACTTGGTCGCTCTTAAATTATCTCTTACTCTCTATGTGGCAGCTCCAAAGAGGAAGCGACCGCGGGCTGTACCTACCGCAGAAGCATTTCTTCTACATACTACATTCCAAGCTTTGCCCTCTGCTGCTTCTTCTGTTGCTATTCAATCTAAAGAACTCGGGCAGGCCAATTTCTCCAATCCACTTAAACAGGAAATGGAGGCGGCATTTTCAAATGCGGAAGCAAAAGAAGATGGTCGTAATATTGGACTAGAACAAGACATTGTAGGCATGCCAACAAGTATTCATCAGGAAGGAAAAGAAAGCTCAGATATGATTCTAGCCAATCTTACCCGTCTTCCAGCTCCTCACTTGGAGCTTGAAAAAAGGTAGGATTGCATTCTGTCAATGACGGGTCTGACTGTATGGTATACCAAAGGAGTGGCTGGCTTTGTTCCTTCAGGGCTGTTGCAAATCTGCTGCTCAGTTCATTTGCATACCAAAACTTGATAGTATTTCTGAAATTCTCTGTTTTCTGCAGCGGTGTTGCTGATTGCCCTCTTTCAGAGACTGTTCCTCTTCAATTGAAATTCCAGATAGACTTGATGGTATGATTCTGCTTACAGCAAAATGTTTGTCGTTCTCAACAAATCTAAGACTCAGAATTGGTATTTGGGGGAGAGAGAGAGAGAGAGAGAGAGAGAGAGAGAGAGAGAGAGAGAGAGAGAGAGAGAGAGAGAGAGAGAGAGAGAGAGAGAGAGAGAGAGAGAGAGAGAGAGAGAGAGAGAGAGAGAGAGAGAGAGAGAGAGAGAGAGAGAGAGAGAGAGAGATTGTTTAATATCTCGACATTCTTGATCCATGCAGGCTCCTCCTTGCACAGAAGCAGTACTTACTTCCAACGTGAGTACACCTTTCAGTTTTCTCAATGGATCAGAATCAAAACAATTTGTAAGCTTTGATTCTATTCTACCTAAGAGTAGGAATATTTGTAGTTTGTATGCTCATTTAATCTCATTTGCCAATGACTGTAGATTTTAACACCTGATTACCAAGAGAAGTTCCTACTTTTCCACAGCTAAGTGGTAAAGTAGCAATCTAAGAATTTGGTGTGCACAATCCTTTTTTGTGTCTTTGTCTGATCTTCATATGATTGTTTTATTGGACTGCTAATCTAACCCTGGTTTTTGTTCATAAGAATGGATATGTGAAGTTGTAGTATTGCCATGAATTTGCAGCACCTGGGAAATGCTATAGATGTACCTTGGCTGGAGAGGCAACAGCTTAAGGATCTCCACGCTGAAAATCAGGAGCAAGATTCTGAAGGTAATGAGATAGTTTCATCACAAATACAAGGGGAAGTTCAAAGACGGTTTGTGGATAGCAATGAGCACGGTTTCTGCCGAGATTGCGAAGTTAAGAAACGGCTGGATATGAGCGATAAGAGTGTGCTTGAGCTTGTTACTACAGTGAGTCAACAAGCTGGAAACAATGGTAAGCATTTGTTATTTTTCTTTTCATGGAGTTTTGGCTTTAAAAAGCAGTATTTTTTAGGATAGACTTGGGAAAAGGATTTGGTGTTTGAACAGATCTTCAATGCATGCTTGTATTTACTAATAATTGGTGCACCTTCAACCAGTTGCAGCTTCCACATCACTTTCTTTCAATGCAGTTTCAATTTCCCGAGTGTGTAGTAGCATGGCGAGCACATCTATGTCCATGGCATTACCTGGATGGCCCAAAACTTTGCCTTTCTTCGGGTATGAAACAGAGTAATGATTTTATAATGAAGAAATGCCTTTCTCTTCAAGCTCCATGGAATTGTTATCAGCAGTCTTGCAATTCCCTCAATAATATTCTCATTAGTTCATTATTTTATTACAGGCAATATGATCCAGCCTTGGAAGCCACCACTGCCTCTTGGCCTGCAAGTGCGACTTCTTTGAAAGGGGCTTCTTCTGCAAGTGAAAACATTCCATTCAGCAACCAAGTACGTATTTGAGCTCTATCCTCTGGGTCCTACAGAAGGAAAAGCTTTGCAGTCCCCTCCTTGCTGCTTATTCCTTTGTGTGAGTTAAGATAAGCAATTTCTTTACATGTATTGGCTGTCTATGAGTAACCCAAATATGTGACTTTACTTTATCATTCAGCATAACTTTACATGCTGTTGTTTTGTCATTAAACAGTCATTCAGCAGTTCTTCAGAATGTAGCTGGTCTCCTTTCTTTCATTCATATACGTGACCTTGATTCTAGCTGGTTTTGTTGCGAATTTTTTTATGAACAGTTGCCATCAAAGCACTGTGCTTTACATGTACGCATTGCTCGCTTTATCAAAATGCAACAAAAGCTTTCTCAGGATCTGCCATTTGCGTCCACTTCGGGGCTTCCGTCAATTGGGAATGGGCCATACAGTGTGCAGGGTCCCCTTAACACCACAAAAAATTCTTCTGACAACATTGCAGAAGTTTATGAAGTAGGTAATGTTCCAAGGCTGCCTTCAGCCAATCTGGCAGGATTCGAGCTTCAAGCATCAAAAGAGAAAGGCACAGAAAGAAAGGGTTCAAAGGGCGTATTGGCAACACTTTCTGCTGATCTACTGCAGCAGCAGAATCAACAGCCTTTAAGTGTGCAACATCCTGGATTACGAGGATCTCACTTGAAATTGCAGGTAAGCTTCTATCAAAATCCTCATTTATCCTTTGATGACACCTGACAGTTGATAGTTATGGGTGCCACATACACCTTGCACATCCGAGATGATCATTGGATCCCAGGGCCATTTGACCACAGACATCTAGCACATCCTGGAACCCGCCTACAAAAGTCCCACAAGAATAAAGTCATTCATAGGTTGAATTGATATTTTTTTCGCAAAGCACAATTTGACTATTTTATTATTTCCTTGACAACCTTATTGGTTTTCTGCCGCACAGATGATGGATAGTGTAGACCCTTACGTTGGGAAAGTTAATGGTACAAGATTTGGAGGACATAATGGAAATAATGCTGGCTTTCCTAAGGAAGGGTCAACACCAGCTGTAACTGGAGGCATTGGTATGTCTAAAGGTTTAATGAGTATGACAGCTGCACAGGCTCAGTATCTTCAAGCTATTATCCAGAAGAATCATTTACCCCTTCCATTCCCGTACAATAGCAATTCTGGAAGTCTTCTTAGTGGTCCTTCTTGGCCTGACAAAATGCAGGTATAACCATCTTTTATTCTAGCTCTCACTTATCTGTAGTGAAATGTTTTTGCAACTTAAATCTATCCTGTGATGCTGTGAACATGGAAAATGTAGAAATTTTTTAACAAAAAGTTATCACATGACTTGCCTGTATTGTTTCTCTATGCTAGACCGCTCACTTTACAGTCACGTGCCTGTATGGTTATTTTTAGCAGTAGAGCTACCTGGAGGTTTTTTCAAGTTCTCAGTTTCAAATGAAATTTTTATCTGCCGTATGTAGACATGTAGTTCTCATCTGAGATTTTCGTCCAAGTTATGAGTAGTTGGCTTGTGCTAATCATTTTTGCGCAGGCTGCTCAGATGTGCGGTATTCCATTTTATGATCCCCAAACGTACAGACCTCATGCACATTGCAATCAATTCCCGACAACCATCTCAGCAACAGGACCGCAGTTTTCTCTGCACAAAATAGCAGATTTAGGACCCTCTGAGCAACTGCTACAGCAAGAACAGATTTCTCAAGCTACTTCACGGTCATTACGACGGGTTGCTGCTTCTGGGTCTTTGCAGAAGCACTGCCTACAAAGAGGACCTCTTTTCATTGATGCTCGTCAAGTAGATGGGGATGGTAGTGATCAAACAAAGAGTAACTGTGGCAGTGATCTTGCAGAACCTCAGAAGCTGTTAACAAAACAAGTCTTGCAGGAATCTCTTTCCACAGTGGACTCTGGACAAGTACTTAATTTACTTTCTTCTACAACTGGTCCTAGAAATGGGCATCTTGTTTCAGATGTGTCTTCGGCTCATGTAAAGCAGCTGAATCTGGAGAACCAGTCATATGGGCGAGCAAAACCATTCATGTATTCAGGATATAAAACTGAAGCCTTGCAACAGTCTTTGTCATCACTTGCAGAGAGAACCTCATTAGAAGCTGGATGTGCGGTATTGTTTCCAGGGGGAAAAGTTCAAAGCTCCCAGAACGCAAGGCAAGGGCAGCTTCCTCAAGTATTACAGTTGATGCCTCAGAGTGCTTCTTCTGGATCGTTGGCTAATGTAAGCGCTTCACTCCAACCAATGCTTGCTGCACCTTTGGTAAGTCCTAAAGGCCAGGGTTCACAAAATTGTCCTGCAAGTTTAGTGGCAGCTTCAGAATTGCCTTCTGCTCTGACTTCATATGCCCCTATCCAAGTCTCCATGACTTTATCTTTTGGTTCTGCATTGAAATCTGGCAGCAGTCCTGAACTATCTACAGCTGTAAAAGGATCACTCTCACCACCACGAAAATCATCACGAGGAGCCCGTGCAAGGCAGACTTCGCTGTCTTCAAGTGCATCCTTTGTTAGAGCTGGTCTCCCAGCTCAAAACACATCAAGAAAAGGAAGAGAACAACAAAGTCAGCAATTTTCACAAATTTCATTGCACACTTCACAGTCAGCCTTTACAAATCAGCACTCAGCAGCTGCTTCCCTGATGTGGTTTCCAAAGTTATGCCGGGAACAAGCTCGTAACAGTCGACCTTTTCCTTCTTCTGATAAGCAAGTTATTTCTGAACAATCACAGCTTGAGAAAAGTGTGTTCTTGCAGCAGCAGCCTACTGACATTCAGCAAGAGCAGTCACAGACACATTCACATACTGAACAAGCGCTACCTAAATCACAGCAACTACTTGAAACAACATTACAAATACATAATCAACCCCATGCAGTTTCATGGTGCTCAGAGCAGCTGATGCAGCAAGCTCCATCATCTTCCTATAGCATGGATGAAGGCTCGCTAACTGGTTCTCCCGCGTTGATATCCAGAATAGGTGGTCACGAATCTATACAACCAACATTTGAAACGAATTGTCTAAATGGTGGAAGCCAAGCTAACTCATGCAGGGAAAAACAGCCAGTTGGGGTTGTTACTTCTGTGTGTGACTCACAATACTCCAGGAGTGGGTCCCCAGAGAGTGTCTGTAGCTTGGAGCAATCCAACACCGAGCAGCGTGCAAGCCTTAATAATCATCAACAAGACCATGTCAGCTCAGAAATTGACTCTGTTCACAAGAGTAATTTACCCTCCCTCTCTCTCTCTCTCTCTCTCTCTCTCTCTCTCTCTCTCTCTCTCTCTCTCTCTCTCTCTCTCTCTCTCTCTCTCTCTCTCTCTCTCTCTCTCTCTCTCTCTCTCTCTCTCATGTAAATCTCTTCAAAGTTTACTGGCAAAGTCACAAATGCCCTTAGCACACGTGGTTCTCATAATGCCATGTTATCACTGTACAGATCCATCAAAAGAGGAGCAGAAGCCTGAAATAAGCGGCCTGCATCAGCAGCTACTTCCTGTATCAGCTTCAAGCCCCCCTGATTCCAACTGTGTCCCTACTGTATCACCCTCAAACGTGACTTACAGTGGGAAATCTGGAGTACAAAAGTTATCAGTCTGCTGTGACAATAGAAATTCAACGGAGAGTCCTTTAACATCCATGGGCTGTAGCATCAACAGTGGTGATGTAAATCCGACAAGCACACAATTAGCTGGAAGTGCAAGACATAATTCAGCTAACGAACAAAATTTATCAGCAGTAATAGCTCCATTGAGGCAAGAAAATGTGGCAGTTGAAGCACAGCCATTTCCAACATCTCCTCAGGCCTCGATTGCAGCATTAATATCTTTGCCTGTTTGAAGGGGTATGCCTTGATAACCTGGCTTTGTTCCACGAAATGATTATAGTTCCCCGAACAACATTCAGCATTTTTCAGTTGACAAATGTACATGCATCTCGTTTTGATATCCATGCGAACACCATGGCTCTGGTGCTTTATATTGCCAACTGTACACATTGGGATACTGGATGTAAGTTTTGTAGAGAAGACACATTCAGATTTACTGGCTTTAAGCTGATGGAACCTTAAGGCTTAATTTTTTTGCTCATGAATGTGTTGAGTTGTCTGGATTGTTATAATATACTTTAATTTTTTCAGCATCTTTTGATTCATCATTGCACCAAAGCATGGATCTGAACTTTTGAATTTATTCTAGTTCATAAACTTGGTCATTTCATCTCACCTAGTAATTCATGGTTTGCGTTGGACTGCAGGTTGTTTGGGCAATGGGAGCTGACACTGTCCTTGTTTTGAGGCTTACATATGCAAAAATGTTTGCAGTTACCTGGATAAACTTATAGCAGGCAGGGAGCTGATGGGATCTCAAAGGTTACTTGTGAGATTGTGGGTACAGCAAAGCCATGATAAACAGAAACTCATCTATTGTTGGAGATATTCTTCATTAGTATTTTACCCACCAGCTCATTAGTCAAATGCAAGAGTTTTCATTAGGTTTAATATTTTTCTCACAATACTCAAAGTCAACTGTTGTCAAAGAAATCTGTGAGGGAAAAAAGCAAGCCCTTCTGTATTTCTCACACAGTTGAGTGAAATCACATGCAATTGCTGTTACTTGTTTTCATTAACGGCATGACAAAGCTTACTTTGATTTGATCTTTGAGATGTATGAGATTGACCGCAGAGGAAGGACCAGTACCATATGCACGTAGAAATCTTAATCAGCTGTTCATGCAATAATGAGAACAAAAACTGCATGCCTCATTTGAAGTGTTAAAGTGCTGGATCCTCAATCGAGGGATAATTTTCACCATTCTTTGTACTCTCTGGAATATGTAACCTCTTGGCCGTTTATAAAAGTAGCAACCTTATGCTTGTCGCAGACTTCATGCACCTAGGCCTAGTTGGCAGAATCCATATGTAAATGCTTTTTCTGTTGATGCCTAGGAAAGAACACAATCAGGAAACAAAATTTAGCCAAGAAATTAATGATCCACTAGCAAGCACAGCCGACCTTGCATTTAATTGGCAAGAATGCAAGAAAGATTTATATAAAATTGGCGAAGGGGTTTTAAACATCTTCAAAGTATGTTATTATGCTACCTGTTTATCACTCTCTGCTACCGTGGACAAGCCAGTACTTTCCAATACCTTGAGGTTAAGCAAAAAAGAGAACGAGATGAGTTTCTGCCCCTCAACTTGTCCACCAACAGATTGCTACAAAAAACTCTCTCCTCTCTTGTAGCACAGTTAAACTTTTTACAGGGAGTATTGGAGATAGATGATTTCACATGTTTCAAGGCGTGATGCTCGTCCACTTTGTAGATGATGGCCCAAATGGCTCTGATATGGTGCATTTGTTTGGGATCTTACTCAGATAATGAACAGATTATGTGACCTGTGTTAGATACCCTCTTTTGCTGAACTAATCGAACTTGTTGCTGATTGGCTCAAACATTTGTCAATGTTCATCAATGTCTACAAAGAAATTCATCTGTATCATAATATTAAGTGTGCATTTGTAGCCTGGCTGGTTTATTCTCCTGTCTCTTTAGTTCAAAGTGCTGGATCTAGTTAGTTTAGGAGGTCATCCAGTATCAAATTCTTCTCTTGTACCGAGTAATCAAGAGAATGTGGCATAATTCACACAATCATTGCAGCAAGGGCCAAATAACTCAAGTGCTTGTAACATATTTTTGAATGATCATGCATTCAAGGAGGAACATCTAGATATCACTCTACTAAACAAAGACGAAAAAAGTAAAGGTGCCCTTAAATCTCATTTAGGGTTGCCCTACACTTTGCCAGAGTCATTTTCTTAACATTTGAGACTCTTTGGAAAAAGCACACACTGTGATTTTACATGAGATTTCTGTCAAGCACAAAAGCGAAAAAGTTGACACTGCATTTTTCAACAGGATTCCTGATAGGTGAAAAAGACGACATTGTTGTCAACTTCATGTATTTCTGCAGATTGTGTAAAAATACTTGTATATCTGCAGACTGTGTAAAAACACGGAAAAATCTGCAAAACTGGATTAACAATGGATGAAGATTAAAATCGATTAGTCGATTGTTAGAAGGAGAATCATCCAACAGATTCATTGTCTGAACTCTCATCTTCTTTCCTGATGACATCTTCCATTGCTTCTTGTAACGTAGCGTACTGCTGATCTTAAATGTCTGACCCGTTCTATATAGTCCCTGACCCTTTCTCTTTTTCCCATCTTCACTTTGCTCAGCAGGAAAATCTTGTGATACACCTATGGACTCATATGTAAAGCTAACTATGAGAGGTAATGAAAGATCCTTCAAGGGCATTACTCTCTATAGGAAGCTAGTTGGTTCACTCATCTATCTAACCATCACAAGACCATATATATAAGCTATTTTGTTGGGAGATTGAGCCAATTCATGCAAGATCCTAGTGAAGAGCATTGGAAGCTAGGGAAACGAGTTTTGAGGTACATCATTGGAACTCGAGATTTTGGCATATTGTATGAGGGATCATCACCTAACTTGTTTGGATTTTCAGATTCGGACTATGCTGGAGATAAAATGGATAGGAAATTCATTAGTTCTTATTGTGTTTTCATAGGTGATGGAGTATATCATGGATGTCGAATAAACAAGCCACTATCTTATTGTCATCTAGTGAGGCCAAGTACAAAGCTCTTACACATTGTACAAAGGAGATGGTATGGATCAAGAGGACGATCAAGGATCTTCACTTGCTAGAATTTTTCAGAGAGCCCAATTATCTTTTGTGACAATCTATTAGCCCAAAGGTTGGCAACTAATCCTATCTTTCATGCTAGGAGCAAGCATATTGAGGTGGCATATCACTTTTTGAGGGAGCAAGTCATGGCAAAGAAGGTGGAGCTTCAACACGTGTCCTCAAGAGAAGCATAGCTGATATCTTCATCAAAGCATTGGGAAAGGACCTGTTCATGCAGAATAGGACTTCACTTGGAGTGTTTTCATAGTCTCTGCTTAAACTAGTTGAAAAGGGAGTGTGAGAAATTTCAACTAGTTTTGCTATTTTGGTCATATTTGTATATTTGGCAATTGATGCCAAAATGTTTGTATGACATAATTTCCCTGTCCAATTCCCATAAAGGGCATTATAAACATTATGAGCAGGGAAATACGAATTTCCCTTTATGGGATTATGCTCCAATTAGACATTGGGTGATCGACACTTGTCATAAAAAAAAAGTCTGCCGTATTTATGCTGGGTAAAGCCCTAATTTTCAAGCTTTTACCCCCTTCCAGGCAGCCTACTCGAGCAGGGTAAGTCCTCAAATTAGGTTCACCCTATACAAAAATAGCTTGAATTTTTTTCTTAAGAACTAGTTGGACTTGAATGCGTAAAGCTTATTTACAAGGCACTTGCTAGTTAAATTGTAAAAAAAGCATGCAAGTAGTATATGTTTCTAGCACTTTTCATGATTTACTTTCATCATGGATTTGTTTCATCAGGCATGCTATGGCCAGCAGTATGTTTTTTGTCCATCGACAATACAAGATGATTTTAGATAAGAGCATTAAAATTTTGCATAAAAGAGAGGTGGTCAACATTTCTGTGCTCGTCATTTGTGAGCAAGTAAAAACAAAAATGAACAAATGCATTCACTTGTTCATTTACTTTTGAAAGGACAACTATGTATTAGAGCAACCATATTGTTGACTTATTCCATGTCCAAGCAAAGAGAGTGTATAGCTTTTAATCCATTTGAATGTG
The DNA here is from genome assembly GCA_029204225.1 of Diphasiastrum complanatum. Lineage (NCBI taxonomy): Eukaryota > Viridiplantae > Streptophyta > Lycopodiopsida > Lycopodiales > Lycopodiaceae > Diphasiastrum > Diphasiastrum complanatum. The sequence goes on along the minus strand of CM055095.1, from coordinate 72,843,126 downwards.
CTCATAGTCTTTTCTACTTTTAGGTGTCAAAAATCAGGCACCTAAAGTAAATTAGAAACCATATGTGAAGACACAAAAAATTCCATTAGTAACTATTGGTTAAATAAGCATGATCTTTAGTGATTATATCCTTGGACCCTTTATAGATTGATTGATTTGATGCTTTTGAATGGACCCATTTATTTTTCCATGATCATGAAAGCGTCACCATTGATTAGTTGGATGTTGACACTATACTTATGCCTTATAAAGGTGTCTATCCTTGTGTGGATATTTTAGGACTATTTTTCCTTGGATATTATTTGATCTTCTTGCAAACTAAATTCAAACATAGTCTATGAATGTAAGAAAAAATAAATATATTTAGGAATTGCAAACACATGGTTATTTTTGTGCTTAGTTTGCATGGGAACACACTCAATAAAATGAATGAAAAGAACAAAACGTACTTAAAAGCAATACCAATTTAAGGTAGAGTTGTTTGTAATGATAAAGAGGTAGGCCCTCTTGGATTCCCACTCCCTTCTCCTCCAATGTCATACAGAGTCAACCCTTAAGGCATTGCCTTTGCATTCAAGCCTAAGAGAATTTGGAAATTAATTGATTTTTGCATATTTGATGCTAAAGTGTGTCGTTTGATGACCATAGCCATGATTTATGGATATGTTTATCTGTGATATGTCTCTTGTCATTGACATGATGTATAAGCTTGATATGCAAGAATTATAATGAATGATTGAACATCAATCTTGGCTTTGAAATGTAAGACCATTTGAAAAACATATATATTCCACAAATGATTTGAGAGATCTTGAGTGTCGAAAATCAGTGGTATGAGCGGAATCTAGGAGCGAGCTAGATCACTTTCCAGGTAGAGTAGTTTGATGAACTCAACCTATCATTAGTTTCTAACATGATCCCACCATTGGAAGCCATGAATATAATGATTCTTCAACTTTTAGGCTTTGTCCTAATGCACCTAGCACTCACTTTTCTCTCAACAAATGACGGATAAGGAAATCTTAGAAAATCTAGGACCCTAAAACACTTCTATTTTGAACCTGGCTGGTTTCCAAGCATAGAAAGGAAGATTGAAACACATGCAATACTTTGCACACACTAAGAATGGATTACAAACTCAAACCAACCTGAACACACTCTTGCTTAAGCTCTCAAACTTTTCCACAAGTGACCAAATCAAGTTATGGTGTGAAGAGTTACTTGCATTCTTAGAAAATACAAAAGACTAGGCTGCCAAGAATACCTAGAATTGAACAAACTTGATCAACATATGATCAACACACTAAGATATTGATTCAACCTGTAAAAAAACCACATGTAAACCACACTTCTAAAAGTTTATAAACTCCAGCAAGTGACAAGTACAAGCTTTAGAGGTGAAAGAAAGTTCCTCAACCTGTTAAGAACCTGAAAACACATTTGCATAATGGTTAAAACCTTCCAGCAAATGCTCCAATCAAATTACATAAGGAGAGTTACTTACATGCTCAACAAAGTACACCAAAATTTAAGCAAAAGATTGCTGACAATCTGTTCACCCAAAAGGGGATCTTTCATCCAAGTGGGAGCTTTGCTCAGACTTTTGGAGAAATACAAAATCACTCAAAGAGTATTTTTCATCCACTTAAGGAGAAAGCTCATCCATTTAAAGGGAGTGTTCATCCATAGAAGTGGAGATTATCAACAATAGATTGAACAGAACATTGTTAGTATTGAATATGCACAAGCCTCACAATCAAAAAATGATTAGATGTTATAATCTGATCCAAAGTAGCTTCTTCTCAGCCTCTGATCTTCAGTAGACCTGAAATATGCTTTTGATCCACAAGTTCAACTCAACAAACAAAGGTTACTAAGATTTGATCAACAATGCAATGCATAATCATGCTAGAACTTGATCAAACATCCAAATATCACCATAAATGAAAATCTTACTATAAATAGTGGCCAGCCAGCTCTGATACCATGTGAAAAAAGTGGATCTTGAATGGATCTAAGATCCCAAATGTTCTGGCTAAGATCTTTGCACAACAAGCTACAAAAGCTAGAAATGGCAAAGCATCCTAATGCTACCTTTGATACACATGAACTTGACAAAGCATTCAAGAGACAAAAGAAACTACTGAAAGGTACTGATGGCAGCCAAAAATAATAGCAAACAGGCCGTGAAACACCACCCTACCACTTTTGGATAGCACCTAAGATCATACACAAGAGCTTGAAGACAATACACAAAGCAATACTCACAATGGAGGAAGAAACTGTGACAATGATCTATTGATCTCTCTTACTAAAATAAAATTATCTAGGCCTCTTTCACACGTGTGAAATGTTAGATCCACAATTATGTACAAAAATTGTCAATTTAGGCCTCAAACTAGCTAGGAAATGTTGACAATTTTCACACTGCATTAGGCATCAAAGAAATTGTATGCTCAATCATAGATGTTGGAATCCCTTTTAGATCCTTGTATTTCCAAGCAAAACAATCTTGGTACTTAACCAACAACTTCCTTAGAGCTTGAAACTGCTCTAGGGTAAGTTGCATTCCAACTTGCACAATCTTTTCTGGTTCTCCTAGTTTAGCAAGATTCATTGGCTATGTCCTACCCATGAAGGATTTCAGATCATTCAAGATCCAATCTATGTCCCTGATCTTTGGTTACAAAAAAAGAGCAAACCAACATTCCTGCCAATGTAGGAAAATCAACATCTACATACAAAATGAAAACTCTAAGAGATACTGATCAAACATGAAGCAAAACATAAAATATAGTTGTCATCCATACAATTACAGTACTCTACTGTATTTCACACATGTGGAGCCAAAAATAGCAATAAATGATCATTCTACACATAGAATTGCAAGATATCATCAAGAGAGTACACCAAAGAGTAGTAGAACCCAAAGAGAACCATGTATAATGATGAAATGAGAGAGAGAGAGAGAGAGAGAGAGAGAGAGAGAGAGAGAGAGAGAGAGAGAGAGAGAGAGAGAGAGAGAGAGAGAGAGAGAGAGAGAGAGAGAGAGAGAGAGAGAGAGAGAGAGAGAGAGAGAGAGAAGAGAGAGAAGATGTGTCTCTCCATGAGTTACATCCTTTTATAGAGTGTCCAACCCCTATTTGGCCACTTGGCTTTCCCTCCAATCTGTAAACCCTACTATTTTTGGAACTAGATTCAATGTACCCAAAGTTCAAATTTGAATCTCTCTCAAACTCCTACCAACTTTCCCACACTTTCAAAAGGTGTTTGTTGAATGTATTTTAAATTAATATAACTTCAAGAAGTCTATCTCTAAGTCTATAATGAGTTTTGGCCTCATATTAACAATTTATCAAAATATGACTAAAGTAGTTGAAATCTCTCACAGTCCCTCTTCAACTAGTTTTGGCATAGTTTTAACCATACTACTCTGATACAACTTTAGAATGATCTCCATCCTAAGTATAGATCTCCTTTCTAAGGTTCTAAAGTAGTTTCCATAATTGATATAGAGAATAGTGTCCAAATTGGATGCTTCATTATTTCTTACATCAATTTTACACATCAAGATATAACTAGAACATGAAGAACCAAATAGAATTTGAATGAAATGATTCCACCATGTTTCAACCTTTGACCTATCTGGAAAATTACAGCAACCAAACAATAAATGTGAGTGATGACCATTTGTTTGCTTGTCTCCTCCAACTTTGTCCTTTCTTGATATGTCTCCACCATAAAACTCCATGAATGAGCCTCCATCTCCATCTTGCCACAAGAAACCGTCAAACCATGGAAATCCATGAGTAGGTGAGTGCATCAATGATGCAAATCCAGCACCACATGACTCCATAAAGCAAGTAGGTTGCACTAGTCCATCTTCAAGATCTACTTGACACAAGAAAATGACCATGAATTCACCAAAAATTGACTATCTCTAAATATTGGCATCAAGTAGCTCAACTTTTGAGAACTTGATCATGGATGAGTGATATAATGAACCTCCAATAGCTTCATTTCCATCAGTAAAACCAGCCAAGAATGCTAGTACAACTCCAAGAATAAGATATTGCAAGATAATGTAACTAGTTTGTCCATAACTTGACAGTTTGCACACATCCACATGAAATTGCTCAAACATGAGATAGAAAAAGTAAAGTAAACTTGAACAACACTTCCTTCTGCTCCTTTGACCTTACTTCAGTCTTAAATAAGCTTGAAAAACAGATCCATAACATCTTTTTGCCAAATAACCTTCCTTTGATGCTCTTGACTAGCTCCAATTTGCCACCTTTCCTTTTGTGTTGTTGAAGCCCTTTGAGACCAACCTCTTGAACTTCCTCTTGACCATCAAAGTCATTGAACAAACTTTGTTTTATAGATCCATTACTTGCTTTTCTAGTATGAAAACTATGAGAACCAATATCCACTTGCTTTGCATCATCTACACAACACGATTCTCCAAAACATGTGAGTAAAGCAAAGTGTGTCGCTTCCACTTGCTTACCTTTCTCTTGATCATCAAAGATATCAAAGATATGAATATCTTCAGACCTGAACCTCTGGAAATACTCCCTCTCAAACATATGATCTAGATCCAACAAGATCTCATCAATGCTTGATCGCGATCTTTCACAAAGGTTAGTGAAAACAATGCCATTGGTGGCACCATCATAAATCAAAAGATAGATTCCAAATTTCTCATTCAACATGAAGTAGAGTAGGTGAAGATGAGTATCAACCTAATAAATTCAGCCTTCTTGAGTCCATAAAAAACCTCAATAAGCTCACCAATGAGATCTCCCTTGCCTTGAACAAATTGCCTCTCAATTTGCTCCATGTAGTCTTCTTCAGCCAATCTTTTGCCATCTCGATCATGAGTGATCAATTCACAATCATAGAGTCCTTTGAGTTGATGAAGATATGTGAAATCCATGCCTTGTATCTTCCCAAGAACCAATCTTTCATTTCTCTTTCCTTTATAAGACTCCCTCTTAATGATTGCATCATAAGAAGTAGAAACTTCAAAGACATTAGAAGCCATGAAAAAAATGATTAGTACCTTCAACATAAGGATGATTGAAGTACTCTCTTTTTTCAAACAAGAACTTCTACTCAATGATTTAGTTAATGACTCATATGATAATGATTCTTCCTCACTATTATTCACAATGACATCATTCAAAGTACATCCTACTTTGAACTCTTCACATACTTCTCTTCTTCTTGACTTGTGACTATCTCCCTCACCAAGTCTCTTGATAGAACCATTTGATCTACTCTCTTTATAAAGACATGTGACTCCACTTGCTACAAAAAATGACTTTCTTGGACTCATCACAAAAGAATGTAGAAGAACCATCTCCTTCATGAATGCACCTAGCAACATCTTTTTCCATATGATCAAAGAAATCATTAACAACAATCTTTTCCAAGGAAGAACCTTCACCACCTCCATTGATGAAGTTAGCTCTTTCCTTACCTTTTGCATGCTTGCACTTGCCATGAAAAACCATTGAAACACCATCATTATCCTCAAGACTAGCCAAGTTAGCACAAAGATGAACATCTCCAAGAAGCATATTAGATCTTGGCCTAGATCTAGCATAAGGAAGCTTTTTAGACTTTGCATAAGATCCACCAATTTCATTGATGCTAAAAGGTAACTTTGGAAAGTTGAGACCACTCTCCTTTTCCATTCTATCCTTTTTGTTAGCCATAACAAAAGCATCAAGCTTGAAAAGTCTACCTTGTCTATTGCCCCTAGCAACCAAGATTTCTTCCTTTTTAATGAAACAAGTCACTTGTTTTCCTATTAGTAGAGAGACAAATAGGAATTGAACCAATACTTTCAATCACACACTCACCACCATTGGCCATGTGAATTGCTTTCTTGGCCCCATCACAAGTGACCAAAGAAGTAAAGAAATCCTTGTGACTAGTCATGTGTGAACTAGCTCCACTATCAATCCAACATGAATCTTTGTCACCTTCACTTGATATTGGACTTGAAGAACACATCAAAAGAGAATCATTACCACCTAGATTCTCATCATTAGTAGTAAAGTTGATTTGCTTGCTACCTTCATCTCTTTGGTTCTTCAAACATTCATTAGCAAAATGCCATTTGATTCCACAATAAAAGCATTTCAACTTATACTTATCTTTTTTTTTTTTCCAAAAGAAGAAGTATCACCTTGATCTTGCCCTTTAGACCACTTGCCTTTGCCTTTGCCCTTGAACTTGCCTTTGATAAACATAGCCTCCTCTTCATATTGAGATGTCGATGTAGATCTACCTCCTCTTGATTGAAGCCTATACTCCTCATTCACCAAAATCTCTTGCAAATCCACAATACTTGGCAAAGACTTTTGAATAGCAAAACTTTGAACAAGATTAGCATGATCATCCAACAAGCCATTAAGTATAACTTGAACAAGTTCTACCTCCTTAGTGCTTTCATCAATACATGCTAACTCATCATTGAATGTTTTAACCCTCAAAACAAAAGCATGAGTACTCTCTTCCTTATTTTGAAAACTTTGAAAGATTTTACTCCTAAGATTAAGCACTCTTGATGTAGATTTGGATTCATAAAGCTTCTCCAAAGCTTCCCAAGCCTCCAAAGATGATGTGCACTTACCAATCTCCTTGAGAAGCTCATTGGTAGCATTCATCTTAATCATGTGTAGAGCTTTCTTTGCTCTCTTGTCATACCTCACTTGATCTTGAGGTGCTTGAGGCCTCTCCTCCACACCTGCAACAATCTTCATCAACTCATTCATCTCCAATAAGGACTCCATCCTCACCTTCCAAGTAGAATAGTTGATTGAGGTAAGCCTATCATTGCCTTCCAACATGAATACACCACTTGTCGCCATGTTGCAATGACCTGATCTTCTTCTTTCAACCTGTTCCAATGCATAAAGAACTCTCCTGAATTTCAACAAATGAACTCAAGAAGAAATCACAAAGATATGGAACCTCTCAAATATCTTCTAGCACTTCTAACTAGAAAATCAACACATAGAATAGTGAAATCTTGGTCAACATATGATCTTCCTCAATTTAATGATTCTTTCCACTTCCTAAGATTGAAACACACTCAAATGAAGTTTAGTAACCTCACAAACTAGAGATCCAATCAAAATTAGGGTTTTGACAAAATCACAAAAAATGGAATATCTCAAATTCTACATGCAATTTCTAGAAACTTGATAGATCTTCTTGTAGCCTCCAATGAGACCTTCCTAATGCACCAAAAATCATATAATTCTAGTAAACCAAGTGTGAATAGATTCAATGTACCCAAAGTTCAACTTTGAATCTCTCTCAAACTCAACTACCAACTTTCCCACACTTGCAAAAAGTGTTTATTGAATGTATTTTAAACTAATATAACTTCAAAAAGTTTATCTCTAAGTCTAAAATGAGTTTTGACCTCATATTGACAATTTATCAAAATATGACTAAACTAGTTGAAATCTCTCACACTAGTTGGTCTATCGCAAACATCTTTTGTTTCTGGTACGTGCTCTTATGATTCATGATGAGCTTTTGGTAACATAGTGACAACATCATCCAAAGTATAGTGTCTGAAATGCTCTGGCATATCATGTTGTACTTTATCTGATTGTTCTTCCTCAAAAGGATGTATTTTGGCTCTTCGTTTGGCTTTCTTAGTAGGAATCATTTGCAGAGGTGATGACTTTCTAGAAGATGTGGTCTTCTTTGAAGGTGACAACTTCCTTGATGGTGATTTCTTGCGAGAACTCCGACTTGAAGAATCATACTTAATCTTTCCTTTACCTTTATCCAATAAAGGTGGTATAACTTTAGGAATTGGTTCTCTCGATGATTTTTCCCATTTCATGACCGTATTGTACAGTAGCTTCGCTTGCTTCTTTGTCATTGGTCTTGCAGTCTTTTCTTCCTTCAATATAACTGCTTTAGGCGGTTTTATTGTTGGTTCTTCAGGAAAATCACGGATTCCAAACCTCATAAAATCCATATGACTTAGGATGTGCTCATCTGTAAGTTCTGCATTTTCATCGTAAGATAAGGTGTGACTGACATGAATGAGTTCATCTTCCATCAGATCTGGTATTGGATCTATTGATATCCAAGCTACATTCATCATGTTCACTAGAAAAGTGATTGGCATATCCAAAGTTTGATCTAGTAAAAAAGTCTCGCTCAATTCAAATTGATTATCTCTTTGACACATATAGCCTGCTGTACAATTTATTGTTGCAAGAGCTTGGTTCCAATTGACAGTATCAATTTGAGAGTCATAATGAACTCCCAAATTCTTTACATATCGATCACAGGTATGATCCGTTGTTGATGAATCATCATCTTCTTTTTGGAACACTAGCTTGATAGTCCAAGTGATTGGATCAACTTTGACTACACATTCACAATTCTCAAAAGTGATTTTTTTGGTGCCCTTTTTATGAATTACTTGTGCAACTCGTAACCATGGATGGGCCAATAATAAAACACGGTAAATATTCGGTGCATCAGGCAAGTCCATTACTACAAAAGTAATGACAAATTGAACTCCAGCGATCTTGAGAGGTATATTTTCTACCATCCTCTTAGGATGTCTGATCAGCTAGCTTAATGACAAAAGTTGTAGGTTTTATCTTTGTAAGGCCCCATTTTGTGCATAGCTTTGTTGAAATCAGGTTAAGACCTGAATCTCCATCTATCACGACAGCTTCTTGGGTGATGTTTCGTTGCTCACTTTTCCATGCTGCTCCTATGTTGAGCTCCTACGTTGAGCTCTTCACTTTATTCTTCAAATGTGGCACAAAAGAATGTACTGCTGGCTCAATCTGAGTTAACTTTTTCGCTAATACTTCTTTTGCTTTTGGCACCAGCTTAAGAAATTCTCCCAATGTAATATCCATCTTGCTCGACAGAGTATTTACGATCAATTCTGATTGCGGCACTTTAGGTTCTTTCATCTTGAAGGGTTCTTCATGATGGTGCAACTGAGTATTAACATCCGTTAGTGGATTATGTAAATTCGAAGGTGGCACAGGTGAAGAGTGGGCTTCGGCTGCTGCTTTAGTTGCTTCTAATTTCTCTTCTTCTTGCAATTGTTTAATCCACTGTCTCATATTCAAGTATCTCTTCTTTTCTAAGTTGAGATTCGGATACACTCTTGATGCAGTAGGTATATCTGTAGTTGGTGTAGATTCAATAGGTATTGGATCAACTAGAACTTCTTTCTGCTTCTAGGCTCTGGTAACAACTATCAAAGGTACACTTGGGTCAATAGGCTGAGATGTTGGTCTTTGCTTGATCATAATCATATTCAGTGGAGCAGTAACCGGTGGTGGTTTTGGTCTTGTTGGACAATCTTTGTAACAATGTCCATAACCGTATTCACGACAAAATGGAACAAACTTTTCTTTGTTCAGACATTCCACAGCTCTATGGTTCTCTCTGCATGCAAAGCATCCAAGTGATGCTCTAGCCCATTGTCTCGCTGCTTGTTGTTGCATGGCAGCATAGATAGCATACTACTCTGAAGAACCAATTTCTTGATCATTATTGTGATTCCATTGCTCATTGCCATTGTAAGGCTCTGGTTCCATTAGATTCACAGAAGGAGCCTGTTGTTCTTGTGGAGCTGGCAAAGCAAGTCGTCCAGGAAATCCCAGGCCAAAGTTTTGAGCCTTGCTCTTAGGATTAGGTCCCGCATAGGTAGTAGGTTCTCGATATTGAAGCTTAGCATACCTTTGTTGGATAATCCGAGGATTAAACGAGCAAAAAGCTATTTCGTGTCCCGTAGAATTGCACAGATGACAAATAGTATTCATCATCTGTTCTTTCAATGTTGGACATTCATTCATGGTGTGATTTTCCGCACAAATTGAACACTAGACATTTTCCCGAGAAAAGTCTTAACGAACTTTTCAGTTGTGTTGCTACTCTTAGCATGCACCTCTTCCAAAGCTTTCATCTTCTCATCGAACTAAGACTGCATCTTATCCAGCTGAATCTACTGCTTTTGACCAAGTTTCTCAAACTCGTTAATCATCAATTCCGCACTAGCATTATTATTTGTGGATGCAATAGTGGTGGATATAGTAGTTGTTTGTCCCGTTGTATATGGCAATATTCCAATATTTGGTTCATCATCAGAATCTTCATTCTCCTCTCATATTGCATCATCCATAGCATTTTGTAAGGACATATACTCAGTATGGCATTTCAGCTCGTGTCTAATCCTCTTAGGTAGACCTCCTAAAAACCACATAATCATAGCATTGTCATTAATTAAATAGGGATTACACTCAGATCTGAGGTGCTTAACCCATTCAATATAATCTCGTACTCCCTCTCTCTTTCCCATTTTAATTTTACTTAAAAATAAAAAACGATCTTCCATAAATTTTCTTGGTTTAAATCTTTGATGAGGGCTTGTTTAACAACTTCCCAATCTGCAGGTCCTATTCCATCTTGGTTGTAAAACCAATCTTGTGTTGCTCTAGTTAAGGCCATAGGGAATAGCTTAAGTTTATCTTGTGGAAAACCTTCGCCATATACCTCGCATGATTCAGAATAGATTTTGAGAAATCTGATAAGATCAGATAACCCATTATACTTTGGTATCTCTAATTGCGGTGACCTTCTAACGACAATTGGTGGAATGTCCATTGTGAATCAATTCAATTAGACAATGACATTGGATCTAGATTTTTCAATCAGATCCTATTTCGGATCAGATCTATAAAACTTCTATCACTTGACAATAATAAGATTTCTGATTTTTTAAAAAAAGATCTTTGATCAAGCAATCGACACTTCTAAAATCAAGCTTTTTTAGAATCAAATTAAGAATATAACAGAATGTTTCAAAAATTTGACAGTGGCTAGATCTGGTAAATCGAAATCTAAAAATAGTATGAGCAAAGGTTTTCTAGGCAAAAAATGACTCGAAGAAAGTCCTTCATTACTATTTTGGGTAAAAAATCATTGATCTGGTTGTTAACTGACAAATCTAGTAGAAATAACCTTTGCCGACTTGGCAGTGGATAAATCTAATATAGATAAAACTAGGGTAGAACTGGCAAAGGTTCTTTCTGGCAAACAATAAGGTTTTTGCAACTTGGCGAGGATAAAATTAAACTTTTTGGATGATCTTGACAGATCTTGACAGTATTACTCTTGAACCTTTGTCGAACTCAAAAATGATGAAATACTATAATTAGAATCCTCAGAAAAACAAGCGAAGGTTCAAGAGTAATACTATTATTTTTGCAAAAAAGTAGCCCTTTCGGTCAAAAATAGGTCGATATGACAACTGGCCGTGACTTAACGTTGGACTCACTAACTATTAGAAATAGGCGAAGGTTCTTCTCAGAGAACTAATATTTTTGCAGAAAGATGTAAATTTTTCACAAAATTTGTATGAATCCGGTCTTGCATGCAACTCGGTGGAGGTTCTTTTCCAGAGAGCAAGAAGTTATCAAGTCTGATGACAGAATTGCCTTCTTCTTCACCAAATCTGCAGAAATGAGCAATTTTTGTTGTTTTCTCTGATTTCTTAGATGGATCTTATCAAATTTAAAACTTCAAGTTTCCAAATGGATCTTATCAAGTTTAAAACTTCAGAAATTGAATTCGGCAAAGATTTGGATAAGCTACCCTACCTGCATTGGGTGAGCAACCACCATGGTGCAAAACGGTTTTTAAAAAGACTCCAGATTCAATGAGTTATGTAGCAAGCCCTCGCCAGCTCCGGGTGGATTTATATTTTGTTCCAATGCCGCACATGAATAAATGGAAAGATTTGGGATTGCCAATGGATAAAATCACAATCCATACTCCAAATTGGCCCATAATCTACCAACAATATAGTTGGTCGATTGTAGTGGATTTCAACCGAGCCCTCCAAGATTATGGATACGAGTACAGGTCTTCACCATATTCGACCATTAGGCAGTCAGCCTTTTTTGCAAATGACTTTACCAAGTTGGTGTCAGTTTCCACCAGATGGGATGATTGCTTACTGGCATTGGCTTTCGATCCAAATGTCCCTATGGCGTCTGACAAAGTCCAAGATCAATTACCGATAGCGAGATTGTACTATTGAGCCGCAATGTTGGATGGATCCTAGGAGTCCATATTTATAGCATGGACAACATCGAATTGGATTTCCGACATGAATAAGTGTTTCTTTTCGCACAAGACCGATTTCAATATGGAACACCTGGAGTTCATGGACCACCTGATAAAGGTTCGAAGAGAGACCAACCAGAGCCCGAAGTAATAAATCTCGCGAGGTGTCATGGGACCGCCACCTATTTTGGTGGGGGATACTGTTGGAGGGTTTGTGGATATCGAGGCAACCCTTACCCTAGTCAATAAGTGAGAGGGATTTGGCACCCTGAGTGCGTAAGTCCAACCCGATGATCACATAGTTAATTGATTAGTTACAAGTCAATAAAAGGACTTTAGGTCTTTTTGTGAGACTTTTAATGTCGCGGCCTAATAGTCAAGTTAGTGAATAAAATAGGGGTTCCCACCAAAATTCAAATTCAAATTCAAATTGGTTCCCTCCAATTTTTGACTGGGTTCCCTCACTTTTTCAGATTCAATGTTGGAGGGTTTGCGAATTCCAAGGCAACCCTAACCCTAGTTAATAAGTGAGAGGGATTTGGCACCATGCGTGTGTAAGTCCAACCCGATGACCACATAGTTATTTGATTGATTAGTTAAAAATCAATAAAAGGACTTTAGGCCTTTTTGCGGGACTTTTAATGTCGCAGGGCCTAAATGTCAAGTTAGTGAGTAAAGTTGGGTTTCCCTCCAATTTTGATGGTTCCCACACTTTTTTAAATTTGGACCAATAGGATTCAGAGGCAAGATTGGACCAATAGGATTCAGAGGCAAGGTTGGACCAATAGGATTCAGAGGCAAGGGTCCTCCTCTCTATTATAAAAAGGGACCAACTCGAGTTGCTCTCCATGTTCATTTTCTCATTTCAATAAAGCAGATTGGTTCTCTTTAGAAATGGATTGATGAATGTCCTTGCTCTTCCTCTCTTTTCCTCCATTTCTCATGCTTTCTTTGGATTTCGCTAATTGTTGGATTTGATCATTATTGGGATTGTTATTTCTTATGCCTTTTGTGAGAGAGAAAGGGAGAGAGAGAAGAGTAAGTTTCTATCATTGTTGTGGATTTAGGGTTAATGGAAGTAGGGTTAATGGATGTAGTGTTAATGCTTAGTGTTAATAGATGTTAGTGTTAGATCCTCCATTCATGTTGAAATCTGAACTAGACTATCGCTCTCATGGGAACGAACCTCTGCGTGACAACTAACTCCGTCTCTTTGATGCTAGATTGACTAGATCTTGCATTCAGGTTAGACAACGAAAGAAACCCACTACAATTTTGGCACCGTTGCTGGGGAGCTACGCCAATTTTTCAGTTTGCAGCCTGTTTGGCTGATGGTGAGCTTGCATTAGGCATTTTGTCATGGCATGAATAGTGTTAAAACTGCATTGTAGGGTTAGTTTGGGATTGATTTTGCTAGATTTTGAGTGGATTTGCTTGTTTGAAATCTAATTTGATTATTAAACATGGAAAGCTATTCAGATCACTAATCTTAAGATCCATTTGGATCTGAGATATCAGAGAAAATAATAAAAATCGATCAAATCTATCAAATTTGGTCAAAAAGAGGCAAAAAGCGTCATCAGAGCCCAGAACTTTTCACCCTCAATCAGGAAACCTTCGCCGAGTTGTAGAAACCTTTGGTTTTGTTTACAAAACCTTCAATTGGAAGGGCGAAGATTAATTCCCAGTAGATTTCCAAAAACATTAGAAAAACCACCAAAAAACACCAAAAATTATCAAAATCCTAAAAAATTCACAAAAAGAACCTTCACCCAATTCATTGTGCTTAGATGTGATTCAGATATATCTATTGCCAGGTCGACGAAGAATAATACCAAAAATAGAAAGGTTTTCAGAGGATTAGTTGTCATATTGTCATATTTTTGCCAAAAAAGTCACTTTTTTGCAAAATTACCAGTATTACTCTTGATCCTTTGCCAGAACCTTCATCAAGTTTCCAGAACATTATATTTATATAAAAATACTATTTTTGAGTTCGACAAAGATTTATCTTGATCAGATCACAAAAAATCTTGATTTTACCCTCGCAAAATCACAAAAACTGTATTTCTTGTGTCAGAAACCTTCGTCCGGTTGTCCATAGATTTATCTGTGTCAGATCTTTCATCTGAGAAGTTGGTGAAGGTTATTTCCCAAGAAATTTCCAGAAAAGTGTTCAGAGAGTTTTTATCCCAAAATAGCACTGTTGAACCTTCGCCGAGACAACCTTTGCCTAGAGAACCTTCGCCAGTCCTATTTTTAGTTTCTGATTTTCCAGATCAAGTCTCTGTCAAAATTTGGATCAAATCTGATATATTCTGAATTGGACTTCGAAAGATTTATCATTTTTGAGAAGTATCGATTGATTGAATTTTGGGTAGTTTTTCATCATATAGAATCAGATTCTTGAAAAGTGGAATAGAGCTAGCAGATCTAATCTGAGATAGTTTTTGGAAAAATCTATATCCAGTCACATTATCAATTTGATCTAAATGGCTCCCCCTGGAGCTGCTCTTGGAGCTGCTCCACAGGAGGTCAATCCAATTATTGTTAGAAGAGCACCCCGATTGGATCTACCGAAATATAATGGATTAACAGATCCAGTTCGATTTCTTCAGATCTATGCTGAATCTTGTGAGGTCTATGGTGAGATTTATCCTCAAGATAAACTTAAGCTTTTTCTTATGGCCTTAACAGGAATAGCACAAGATTGGTACTATAGCCAAGATGAAATTGAGCGTACAGATTGGGAGGTTGTTAAACGAGCCCTTATCACACGGTTCAAACCACGGAAGTTTATGGAAGACTCTTTCCTACTTTTAAGTAGAATTAAAATGGGAAAGCGGGAAATGGTTTGAGATTACATCGAAAGGGTGAAACGTCTTAGATCTGAATGTGAGCCTGAGCTGATTAATGAAAATGCCATGTTTATGTGGTTTTTGTCAGGTCTATCTAAACGGATCAGACGTGAACTGAAATGCCATAATGAGTACACACTTTTGCAAAATGTGATGGACGATGCAATTCGGGAGGAGGATGAAGATTCAGATGATGAGCCGAATGTCAGTATGTTTCCTTATACAACAGGGCAGACTACTACAATATCCACCACTATTGCATCAACAAATGCCAATGCTATTGCAGAAATGATGCTCAATGAGTTCGAGAAACTTGGAAAGACCTAGCAGAAATAGATGGAAAATTTATAGTTGCAATTTGATGAGAAGATCAAAGCATTGGAAAATTTCCACGGAGAAGCGAACAAGGAACCTGAGAAGTTTGCAAAGACTTTTCCTACCAGGGAAAATGTCTGGTGTTCTATTTGTATAGGAAATCACACAGTGAACGAGTTTTCTCAATTGAAAAAATGAATGGAAATTAGTGTTTGCCATCTGTGTAATTCACCTGACCATGAGACTGCCTTTTGCAACTTCAACCCTTGGATGATTCAGCAACGGTATGCCTAGATGGGATATCGAGATCCACAATATGGAGGCAATCCAGCAGCAAGACTACGACAATCTACTCTTGGATACCCGGAACGTCTAGCTTTGCCTGCCCCACCAAAGCACTTAGCTCCTCCTACCAATTTGATGGAACCAGAACCTTACGGAAGTGTTGAGCAATGGAGCTATGGTAATGATCAGGAAGGTGGATCTTCAAAATAGTATGCCATCTATGCTGCCGCTCAACAACAAGTCTCGAGAAATTGGGCCAGAGCACCACTTGGATGCTTTGCATGTGGAAAAAATCACAAAGTTGCAGAATGCCCAAATAAAGGAAAATTTGTATCATTTTGTCGTGATTGTGGATATGGGCATTGCTATAAAGACTGTCTAGCAAGACCGAAGCCACCAATGTGCACTTACCAACTTCCTTGAGAAGTTCATTGGTAACATTCATCTTTATCATGTGTAGAGCCTTCTTGGCCCTCTTGTCATACCTCAATTGATCTTGTTGTGTTGCTGGTCTCTCCTCCAAGCCTACAACAATATCCAAGACATCATTCATCTCAAGAAGTGACTCCATCCTTACTTTCCACAATGAATAGTTACTTGAGGTAAGCCTATCATTGGCTTCCAACATGACTCCAATTGAGGTTGCCATGTAGCAATGACCTGATCTTCTCTTTCAACCTACTTCAATGCACAAAGCACTTCTTTGAACAACAACAAATGCTTTCAAAAGAAATCACCAAGATTTGAAATTATCTCATAAATTCTCTTCTAGCACTTATCCAAGCAAATCAACACATATAATCATGGAATCTTGATCAACCTATGATCTATCCTCAATCTAATGACTTTTGCCACTTCCTAAGATTGAAACACACTCAAATGAGGTCCATCAACCTCACTATCTAGAGATCCAATCAAAATTAGGGTTTTGACAAAATCACAAAAAATTGACTATTCCAAATCTACATGCAAATGCTGAAATTTTTATATGCAATCTATAAGCCACCACTTAGGCTAAACCAATGATCCAAAAATCGGCCAAATCCAGTATGTGAATTCAAAAATCGGAATTGAACAAGTATATTGACCTATTTAGTGTTTTGATCTACAAAAGATCCAATCTACAAAAGCAAAAAATCCAATTTTGGTGTAGAATCCTCTCTAGTATGCTCTAGACTTGATATCTTCACCAAATCATTGATAGATCTGATTTCCTCCTTCATAAACTGAAACACAAGATCTGATACCATGTGAAAGATTTTAGATCCTTAAGATCCAATCTACTTGAATGATCTTTGGTTAGAAAGAGAAATACACTACCAATCTCACCAATGTAGAAAAATCAGCATCTACACACAATTTGAGATGCAAACACTAATACAGCTTGATCAAACTTGAATGAAATGATTATGTACTATTACTGTCCATACAAAACCAGCAAGCTACTGTATTTCACACGTGTGGATTCAAGAATAGCAGATATAGATCATTCTACACATAGAATTGCAAGCAATCACCAAGATAGTGCACCAATGGATAGTAGAACCCAAGAGAACCATGTATAAGCATGAAATGAGATAGAGAAGAGAGAAGATTACTCTCTCCATGAGTTACATCCTTTTATAACAGGTCCAAACCCCCTATTTGGCCACTTGGCTTTCCCACCAAAATGCTAACCCTACCAATTTTGGGTCTAAATTCAATGTACCCAACTTATTCAAATTGAATCTACTCAAACTCGCATTCTATCTTTCCCACACTTTCAAAAAGTGTTTATTCAAATGAAATTTAGACTAATGAACTTCGAAAAGTCAACCTCTAAGTCTAAAACAAGTTTTGGCCTCAATATGCCAAATATGGAAATATTACAAAATGTGATGAAACTAGTTGAATGAATCTTTCACACATTGCTTTTCAACAACAATATCGATCTGATAAAAGAGGACAAGAAAATACTATCTTCAAATTCGACATGACCGATCTAGGCAAAGCTCATTTCTGTCTTGGTATACAAATTCACAGAGACAGAAAACAAAAGTTGTCTACATTACACAGAGGTACATCTACAACATGTTAGTTAGATATAATTTGACTAATTGCAAGTTAGCTCTCTCAGCAATGGAGCCAGGTCTCAAATTGTCAAAGGACTAGTGTCCCCAAACAATATATGAGAAGCAACAAATGCGCGAGTATCCTAACCATTCTATAGGAGCTCTTATGTACGCCATGATCTGTACCAGACCAGACATAGCTTTTGCAGTCAACTATCTTAATAAGTTTATGACTAATCCTGGTGTAATACATAAGAAGGCTCTTATCAGATTCATGAGATATCTTTGAGCTACTATGGAATTTTGCATTTGTTATGGAGCAGTCGACAACGACAAACTCAATTTACTCAGTGGTTACATATGCAAGTTGGGCTGGAGATGTAGACACTCATAAATCCAGTTTCGGATTTACATTCTTCCTCAACAATGGTCCAATTTCTTGGAACAGTTGCAAGCAATCTTCAATAGCTCTGTTTTCCACTGAATCAGAGTATATCGCAGCCTCTCAAGCTAAAAAGAAAGCAATTTGGTTGAGAAATTTACTCTCAGATATTGGTCTGAATCAATATGCTCCGACGACATTATTTTGTGATAATCAAAGTGCCATTGCTTTATCAGACAACCCTAGATTTCATTCTAGGAGTAAGCATATTGAACTGAAGTATCATTTCGTCAGAAGCAAAGTTCTCAACAAAGAGGTCAGACTGCAGTACTGTAGAACGTAAGATATGACAGCAGACATTTTAACCAAAGCATTAAGTTTGGATACACACAGAAGATTCTGTGTAGAATTAAGTTTGAAGGTCAAGACATTTAAGGATTCGTGTTGGATTAGTCTCCTTCTTACTAATCGACTAATCGGTTTCAATTTTCATCCATTGTTTATCCAGTTCTGCGAATTTTTCCGTGTTCTTTTACAGTCTGCAGATTTACAAGTGTTTTTACACATCTACAGCACCTGTAAATTTGATAACAATCAAGCAAGGATTGGTAGCTTATAATAAACCAAGTGCAGCCTTGATGGTAGTCACCAGAGCACAAAAGCAAAAAGAACCAGTAGTGGATTCAGTACTTGCTGATTCTATACCATTGAACGATACACCAACAGCATCGGAAGTCTATCCAAATCTGAATGCAGAAAAACGAAGATATCAAAATATGAGACAGTGGATTAAGCATCTGCAAGAAGAAGAGGAACTTGAAGCTGCTAAAGTAATAGCTGAAGTTCGGTCTTCACCATTGCAGCCTCCAAGAAATTTACGTATGGATATGAATGATCAATTACATCATCACGAAGAACCCTTCAAGATGACGAAACCGGAAGCACCGCATACAGAATTACTCATGAATATTTTGTCTAGCAAGATCAATATTTCATTGGGAGAGCTCCTAAAGTTGGTGCCAAAAGCAAAAGAAGTCTTAGCGCAATCAAGAAGAATCAGAAGACCATCAGGAGCCACTTTTTTGTGCTGGATTTGAAGAATCTAACGATGTACTACATGTTGGAGCAGCTTGGAAAAGTGAACAAAAGAATATCACTCTGTCGATACAACATAGACAATTTTCTGAAGAAGCAACCGTGATAGATGGCGGTTCAAGAGTTAACCTGATTTCTACAAAGCTATGTACAAAATGGGGCCTTACAAAGATTAAGCCTGCTACTTTTGCTAGTAAGCTAGCTGATCAAATGACGGTTTGTCCACGAGAAATGGTGGAAGATATACCTGTCAGGATTGCAAGAGTACGGTTCGTCATTACTTTCGTCGTGATGGACTTACCAGAAGCACCAAATGTCTACCGAGTTCTCTAAGGACGTCCATGGTTACGAGTTGCGCAAGTAATTCATAACTGGGGTACCGGCATGATCACTTTAATTTGCAGTTAAAATTGATCCTACGACTTGGACTATCAAGCCAGTGGTTCAAAAAGTGGATGACGACTCATCAACAATGGATCACACTTGTGATCGACCAGAGAAAAAATTGGGAGTTCACTACGATTCGCAAACGGATACTGTCAATTGGAACGAAGCTCTTGCAACAATTGATTGTACAGCACGATATATGTGTCAACAAGATATTCAATCAGAGATGAGCGAGATTTCCTTGTTAGATCGAACTTTGGATACGCCAATCACATTTTCACTAAATGTGGTGAATGTAGCCTGGATATCAACGAAATCTATACTAGATCCAATTGAATATGATCTCATACCAATGAGCCATGCCTTAACTTATGATGGCAATGCAGAACTTACGGATGAACAGATTCTACATCATATGGATCTGACCAAATTTGGGAGTGCGTAATGTTCCTGATGAACCAACAATCAAATCGCCCAAAGTAGTTATATTGAAGGGAGACAGGATGACAGGTTCGATGACGAAGAAACAAGCAAAGCAACATTATAAAATGGTCCTAAAATGGAAAAATCCCCCTCAAAAGATCTCTTTAAAGGAAGTGCCACCTCTATTGGATAAAGGCAAAGGAAAAGTCAAGAATGATTCTTCAAGTCGGATCTCCAGCAAGACATCGTCGTCTAGGAAGTCTTCACCTGAGAAGAAAGATTTATCATCTCGAAAGTCATCACCTCCACAATCAATTCTTGCTAAGAAGACTAAACGAAGATCCAAGACAAGTCCTTTCGAAAAAGAACAAGCAAATGTAGTCCAGCCTGATATGCCAGAGCATTTTGAACATTATATACTGGATGATGTGGTTATCATGCTACCTAAAGCACATCGTGAACCTGAAGAACACATGCCGGAATCTAGGACGCAGCCAATAAATCTTGCAAAACCAGGAGAACCAGAAAAGACTGTACAAGTGGGATCACAACTTACTCCTGAACAGTATCAAGCACTCTTTTTGCTACTTATTAAGTATCAAGATTGTTTTTCATGGACTTATCAAGATTTGAAGGGTATTTTGACATTAGTCATTGAACATACCATACCTTTAGTACTTGATGCAATACCAAAGCTTACAAAGTTCTATCGCTGTAATCCTAATGTGGCAGATCTGATAAAGAAAGAACTTCAGAGATTGTTTGATGCCAATTTCATTTATGAGATCAAGTATACCGAATGGATTTCACCAATTGTCATTGTTCCTTAAAAAAAAGAGAAATTGCAAATCTGTGTGAATCTCAAAGCATTGAATAAAGTGACACGGAAGGATCACTTTCCGTTACCTTTTACTGAAAGCATTTTGGATCGCCTTGCTGGAGCGGAAGCTTATAGTTTTCTGGATGGATTTAATGGTTACAACCAGGTTAAGATTGCACCTGCCGATCGTCACAAAACTGCTTTTGCAACAGAATGGGACACCTATGCTTACAAAGTAATGTCGTTTGGACTTTGTAATACACCAAGTTTATTCCAGAGAGTAATGCAATTTGCCTTTAAAGATTATCTACAGAAATTCCTTGAAATTTACTTGGTCGACTTGGGAGTTCATAGTACAGATACAGACCACCTGGATCGATTGGAGAAAGTCTTTGAAAGATGCCGCAAATATCATATTTCTCTAAATCTAGAAAAATGTCAGATATGGGTTTCTCACGGAGTGGTGCTTGGACATGTGATATCAAGACATGGTATTGCCACCGATTATTCTAAGATCAAAGTTATTGTGGAATTGCCACCGCCAGCAACAATTCGAGGAGTCTATGTGTTTATGGGTCATGCGAACTACTATCGAATTTTTATTATCTTCTTTGTGGATATTGTGGTCAAAAAGGGGAAGCAACATTATCTAGCCGATCACGTTTCACGAATTGAATCTGCACCAGTTAATACTGAAGTGGATGATGAACTGCCAGATGCTGTGTTGTTCTATGTTGAAGCAGTACCTGAGTGGGCGGCAGATATTGTTGAGTACCTGATGCTAGGACAACCGAATGACTCTTTGACAAAAGTACAAAAAAGACAATTGATTCATAAGGCTCAACCTTATTAATTGATTGCAGGACAATTGTATCGTCGTGGATCAGATAATATTTTACGAAGATGTATTTTACCGCATGAAGTACCAAATCTAATCATGTTTTCACATGATGGCATGGGTGGAGGACACTTCTCTATAGATATTACTGTTCGCAAACTTTTGCAATCCCGTTGTTGGTGGCCTATGCTTCATAAGCACACAGAAAATTTTATTCAGACATGTGATGTCTGCCAACGAGCACGACGGCCTACTCGACATAATTATGAACCCCTACATCCGGTTTTATCGCAAGCACCGTTTGAAAAATGGATGCTGGTCCTATTCATCCCGCTGCTTAAGGATCTCAGGCCCGATACATTATCGTCACAACTGATTATATGACCAAGTGGGTTGAAGCCAAAGCTGTCAAAGTAGCTGATGCGAAATTTACGGCCAAGTTTCTATATGAAAATATTATAATCAGATTTGGATGTCCGATTGAAATTGTCAGTGATCGGGGTACACACTTTGTTAATCAAATAATAAAGTGTTTACTGGAAGATTTTTTGGTTATACGCAGATTTAGTACTCCCTATTAACCCAGAGGGAATGGCCAGGCTTAATCTTCCAATAAGATTCTCTGCACCATTATGACAAAGACAGTTGAAGCGAGTTGGTCTGATTGGGAACATAAACTGTATGCAACATTATGGGCATTCAGAACTGCTTACAAAAATAGTACAAATCAAACACCTTTTCAACTAGTTTATGGTCAAGATGTTGTTATGCCAATTGAATTTTTAATCCGATCTTTACACATAGCAGCAACGGAACGATTAAATGATGATCAGTCTTTACAACTTTGTCACGATGCGTTGCACAAAGTATGTGAAACCCGATTGATGGCAGTTCATGCCTTAGTAGCAGAGAAAGCCCGCCGCAAGGCATGGCACGATCGGCAATTGCACAAGAAAGATCAGGAAGCAGGAGATCTTGCATTGATGTACAAAACCAAGCTGATCAAGGGTAAGTTGAAGTTTACTGGGGAAGGCCCGTATAAAGTGAAGGAAATCCTGAACTATGGCACATTAATTCTAGAGCACTTGGATGAAAAATGATTTGATACTCCGGTAAATGGCAGCCGATTACGCAAGTTTTGGCAGTCTGCTCCGCCAGTTCAGCAAGCCTGATCTCAATATATTTTTTCATTTTATGTGTTTTCAATTTTTTGTTTTCAGTATTTAATTTGCTGACTTTTTTTGGAAAAAGACAGTTGAAAAGAAAAATAAGGAAAGACCGATGAGCAAAAGTCAGGAAGTCATCAGCATAAGGAAACGAAAGCACAGTATTTTTATAGCAAATGACTTAGAAAACCACTGTTTTGGGCCGATTTGGCCAATACAGTATCAGAAACCTTCGTTGAGCTCTCAGACTATACATCCACCCTTGATTTATCTAAATACATATATATATATACATAATACACACACACACACACACACACACACACACACACACACACACACACACACACACAAAGCACACGCATATATAATATATATACACATATATATATATATTCATCTTAGGGCTTTTCCCTAGTGGTCTATACAGTCCCTACTTCATAGGACAACTTTTCTAATTCGATTTTGTGGTATCCAAGACAAGTCAACCATTTATTCTTGGATTCTACCCCAAAGTCGAGATAGGGCTATACAGTAATAGGGTGGTGTGAACCTAATAGTCCATTGTTGAGAGCTCAATCCACCTCATTATATATATGTTCTCCATTCATGTACTATGAATTGTAGATCCGTTGAATAGATCTAAGCTTTGTTTGTGTACTTTTATTATTTCTTCAAGTTCAGGTGGAGAGTCATTGACTTTCATCAAGATCCAAATGGGATATCAAAGGTAGTTGTTGAAATGGCTACTCTTCTTTGCCTTTGCTACCCCTTCAAGAAAAATGTGATAGTTGCGAGTAAGGCATTTGTCCCGTCCACTACAATCTACAAAAAAAATGCCATGTTTTTGAAGGGATCTACAATAGAACTGGAAAATCCATGCCAAAGCGGTTTGAAATAATAGTAATAATAATGTTGCTCAATACTAATGGATTCTAGGCAATGTGAGGCATTAGAGAAAATATTGGCCCGAAAAGGGCCGTATAAGAAATGCCACGTAGGAGAGAGAAAAATAACATCAAAGTAATTAATGTCAATTCTTCACACTCCTTGTAGGGCCGAAGATCTCGCGTAGTATAGCCCTCTCGCCTGTCAACAAGGGTTAGATCACTGGGTAGGTACCTAAATATGCATAGATGCTATTTCTAGTTAGTTTCCTACTTTCTCCCTTAACTCTACTCACCACTAACACTACTCTCCCTTAACTCTACTCCTCTACACTAACATTCATCATGATGGTAGGTGAAAGGAAGGGGATGATTAGATAAGATGGAGGGAAAAGAAGATAGAAGAGAGAGATAGAGGGAGGGTGGAGGTTAGCTCAAATGCACATTGTACTTGCTAAAGGAGAAACATAAACTATTGAGACCAAAAAGCATAAACTTGAAAGCAATAAAAAGCAACAAGAGCAATAACAAGCATTGAATTGCAAATGAGGATGCTTCTCTTCCAAAATTGGTAGCTAGAAATGACTTTGGGCCTCTAGTTAATTTTAATTCCAAGGCCCAAGTGGTTATTTACAACTTTACTTGTGTGCTCATTAGGCCATGGGCTTACGCGCACAGGATGCCATGCCCTCGCAACACATTTTAGTAAATGATTTTATTTATTTACACTTTGTTGGGAATACCCCCAACAGGACCCACGACTTGAAGTAGTGCCGGTCCCTCGGCACTCTGCCGGTTTAATAGAGCGTTTTCTTTGCCCGCCTTTGCTGGATGAGGTAGGTGGTGACGTCCTCCATAAAGTTGAGGCGGTCCAATTTCTTCAAGTCTTTTGGCGTGTGAAGAGACTTGTGGACCCATCGCTGCCAATCTTGGTTGACCCATGTTTGGAATCGACGTGTCCATGGATCACCCTGAAGCGCAGCTCGGTAATAGACACGAGCTACTGGCAGCTGATCTTCGATTTTGTCTGAAGGTAGCGCCTTATTAACATCAAAGAATATGGATGGAAGAAAATTGTCCCATTTAGTTTCGATCCCCATCAGATGTTCTAAGTCTTGGGCGTAAATGGCTGTCGCGCGGACTGTAGGATCAGGGCAATTGATGTATTGGTTGGCGAATGCGGTGAGAGCCCTTTTGGCATCTACATCCGTAGTCCACCCATATTCTGATTGTATGACCGGCCAATTGAAATTCTGAAGTGTGATCTTGTCCAGCGGGGTGCCGCATTCTGCCCATTTGGATTTTTGTGGACATGGCAGGAAGTGCAATTGTTGTGGACTCATCATGTAGGCCCTGATGGCCGCAGAGTCTCTTTTGAACAACTGCTGATGCCACTCTGGTTGTGGTTGGAGGGCGGGTAGTACTTGCAGTTCGTTGCCCTTGATTGTTCGAGCAGAAAACACTATCTACTAGTCGTCTCTTGATGACTCGTGGAGATACTTTGATAAAAATTCATTCATTTTCTCCTCCACGGACTTCGGTCTTCGGAAGACCCGGCTGGCAGATATCGTGCGCGAACCTCTGGATGATGTGGCTTGGCTTTGGATGGTAGTTGCGCCTTGGCCCTGGTCTCACGTCTCAACAGCCGTATCCGTCTGCCCTTGGTTTTGGCCTTCGGACTCTTGATCTTGTTGAAATCCCCCTGCTGCCTGCTGGCTCTTGTCTTGGCTTGTACTGGCTTGTGCAGCGTTAAAAGTAGGTGGTGGTGGAACTACCATGCTGGTGGGCTGGGCCTTCGTTTTCATGAATTTCTGGCAGGCCTTGAGGGCTTGCTTGGGCTGGGCAAGCTCGTGCATTGCGCTTGTCCGATATTTGTTGAACTCTGTCTGGTAGCTATTTAGGGTTTGGCTATAAACCTGCACCTTACGTCATAGAAGATTCATTTTTGATTGAGAAAGCAGCCTTGAGTCTGGTGTAGGTTGAGCTAAGTAGACGAGCTTTTCCTCTTGTAGTGCTTTGACCTCCGTCCCCAGGCACGTATTCTCTGCTTCCTAAGAGATAAGTTGTGTCTGGATGGGGGCAAGCCGTTGAAATGCTTCAGCTTGAAGCTCCCGCACCTTCGTGGAGGCCTCAGTCAGTGCTTTGGAGAGGCTTTGGATATATTCGTTGAGGCCCTCCTCCTTCTGCTACAGCTTGGCAATCTCCTAGTGCCCTGCTTGTTCATGTTGCTAAGCCAAAATTAGCTCTTGCTGCAGCTTGGTGAGGTCTTCTCACAGTTGTGTGTTACTCATCGACAGGTGTAGTACCCTGCTTTCTAGAATGGCTTTGGCCGCTACCGCATCCAGGATGTATTTTCTCAGAGTTTGGTACGTCGTCGTTAGATTTGTGGGAGCAGCCGGTACACTAGCATTGGCAAGGGCTTTTGTTGTATCGGCCCCGACGACTTGTGGAGTGTCATCGTCATTGTCTTCTATCAGGTTCTCATTGGACCTAATGCCATCTGGGGTGGTAGGATCAGTCCGATCTGGCAATGGTGCAAACACGTTAGAGCGCAGATCGGTGTTCAGTATGATCAGATGACAGTTGGTAGGAAGTTTGGTTGCAAATGGAGAACTTGATAATTTTAGAGTAAATTTCGGCAGAGCTTCGCTAGCAAAGGTGACAAATGACTCGAATTCAGCCCTTATATAGCGGAATTTAGAGTGCATAGTAGGTGAAATCTACTTTACCTTGCTCAGTTCCACCCAAATTTTGGCAGGCACCTTCTTCACAAAATTCTAAGACCTTAGGGAAGTCTGCGAGAGTTCAGAAGGTGATTTGACAGGTATGCGAAGGTTCTGCGAGGGTTCAGGCTGTCTGCGAGGGCTCAACTCTCGCAGGAAGTGATCTCTCGCACAACTTGTTCATGTGATTGGATCCTCAAGATCAGACCATGTAGGCAGGCTAATTTTACTGCTTTGATTCCATTTAGGCACCTTGCGAGGGTTGGTAAGTTGATCTTGATGCTCTGCGAGGGTTCCGAAAATTTAGCTTCTGGGAACCCTCATACACACTAAAAAATGGTGATTTCTCCATCAGAAACTCTCGCAGAGATTTTCATGAATGCATCTAGGTCAGATATGGTGACTGTCAAGAGTATCTCCTAGGGGATCTCAAAAAATCAAGACAAAAGTGCTCTTTCAGAGTGTTTTTTGATGAGATCTCAAGATTTTCTGATTTTTAACTTTTGTAAATTGGTAATCAGCTTCATGCAAGCTTGATCTGACTGTTGGTAG
Organism: Diphasiastrum complanatum; assembly: GCA_029204225.1. NCBI lineage: Eukaryota > Viridiplantae > Streptophyta > Lycopodiopsida > Lycopodiales > Lycopodiaceae > Diphasiastrum > Diphasiastrum complanatum. The sequence goes on along the minus strand of CM055095.1, from coordinate 72,816,203 downwards.
TTCTTTGGAAATTATAATGAATACTTGGTAACAGATCCATCAGTCAATCTGATGATCTGCTTCCTTCTTGATCCTATCTGGATCTGGATCCTTCTTGGATTCTGATGGATTTTTTCGATCTTGCCAGATCTGGCTGAATCTTGATGGATCTAGCTTGATTTGGCTTGATCTTCTTAGATCTAGCGGTGATGGCTTAGCAGAATAGCTTTTTGTAACATGCCACCCCCAATCTGGATCTGTCTTACTGTGGTGGCCAGTACTTGTGCAACTAGCTACCCTTGATGGGTGTATCGAATGGTGTCCCACCTAGCTTTACCAAATTCACGGCTCCATGATTAAGAATTTTCTTGATCCTATAAGGACCTTTGCCTGTGAATTTTAACTTTTCCTTGATCTCCTTGGTTTTATACATCAGGACCAGATTGCAACCATAATTTCTTCCGCCTTGATGCTGAGTTTGAGTTGCGTAGGCCGCAACATACTCATTTATGACAGGATCCATAAATGGTTCATCTAGTCCGTACCACTGTTGCTGCTCAGGTTGAGGTGGCATTTGCATCTCTGGTTATGCTGCTGTCAGGTTTACATGGGCCACTTGTTGATTGTCTGGCCCTGGTGGAGCAGGTAAGGCCATACGTTGTGGTTGATCTCGTGTCATACCTTGGTGCCACGTTGGGTGTCCCTTGATGATAAGGATAGGAAGTTTGATAAGGACTTCTCTTTTGTTGAACAATTCGGGGGTTGAACGGGAAAAATGCTGTATCATGCGATGTTGCATTGCATAGATGGCAGAATTCATGTGTCAGTCTCAGATTTTGCTTTAGGACTGAACACTCGTTCGCTGTATGGTTTTGCGTGCACACTGAACACCATACATTTTCCCGTCTTGGGTACTGTAGCTGGTTTGGTTCCGGTTGATGTGGCGTTACTGCTACAGCTCCTTGTAAGGCCTTCAGTTTCTGGTCAAACTGCACCGTAAGTTGCTCCATCTGCTGTTTGTGTAATTTTGTCATTTGCTCCAACAGCAGTTCGATGGATAGAGCAGATGCGTTTGATGATGATGCGATCGAGGGAGTAGGAGTGTGGGTGGATGGATATTTGTCGTCATATCTCTCATCCTCTTCCTTGATGGCATCTTCCATAGCTTCTTGCAGAGTAGCGTACTGCTCCCGTCATTTCAGTTCTCTTCTGATGCTTCGTGGTAGTCCGTCTAGGAACCACATGATCATCGCATGATCGGGAGTTAGGGCTGCACTGCACTCGGATTGTAAGTGTTTGACCCACTCGATATAGTCCTTGACCCTTTCTCGTTTTTCCATCTTGACTTTGTTCAGCAGGAGGAACGGGTCTTCCAGAAACTTTCTTGGTTTAAAGCGCGTAATGAGAGCCGCCTTAACCACTTCCCAGGTGGATTTTTCTTTCTCTAACAGGTTGAAAAACCAATCTTGAGCCACTGCCAATAAGGACATGGGAAACAACATCAGCTTCTCCACAGGTGTCCGTTCACCGTAGATTTCACAAGCTTGCTCGTAGATATGGAGGAATCGGATGGGATTTGATGATCTGTTGTATTTTGGTATTTCCATCTGTGGTTCTCTCCGGACTACTTGCAAGGGAGCGACAAGTACGGGTTGGCCCATTGGATCCATTGGTGCTGGTTCCGGTTCTGCCTCTTGTTGCATAGCTGCTAATCTGAGAAGGTGTGGTGCTTGATTTGCTATCCTTCGTGCTATTGATCATCCCGATCTCAAATTCATCTGATGGTGGGCTCCAAAGTGATTGGATCTTGCTTATATAGTAGGATGCAGTCTGGATCTCTAAGGATCTGATCAATCTGATCGGCCGGAAGTGAATTTTAGGCCCTTTACGGTGGTTTTTCCTTGATAACTTTTTACTCCTTGCACTGATTGACCTGAGATTTTGACAATAGCTGGATCTGATGCAGATCTTTCCACTGATCTAGTCTGCGAGGGTTCTCTTGTGCGAGGGTTCTTTAGCTGTTTTTGCAGGTAAAAAACTTGATATCTTTTAGATCTCTAGGAAGTAACTCTCGCAAGGCTCACAGTAGTTGGATTTGAGTCAGATCTCACTAGAGAAATCTCTACAAGAGTTTTCTCTCGCAAAAAGTAAAAATTTCACTGTCTGCGAGGGTCTAGAACCACTTTTTTGGTTTGATCTTCACCAGATCTTCACACTAACTCTCGTAGGCTTCATCACTGATGTAAATTGACATTTTGAATCGATTGAGAGGGTTTGCGAATTAACTCTAAACACCCAAAAATCTACCTAAAACTACTCTAAACAGAAAGAAAATAGCTAAAATGCAGCTAAACTAGTTAGTGGAAACCTATCCCCGACAACGGTGCCACTGTAGGGTCGAAGATCTTGCGTAGTATAGCCCTCCTGCCTGTCAACAAGGGTTAGATCACTGGATAGGTAGCTAACTATGCATAGATGCTATTTTTAGTTAGTTTCTTACTTTCTCCCTTAACTCTACTCACCACTAACACTACTCTCCCTTAACTCTACTCCTCTACACTAACATTCATCATGACGGTAGGTGAAAGGAAGGGGAAGATTAGATAAGATGGAGGAAAAAGAAGATAGAAGAGAGAGATAGAGGGAGGGTGGAGGTTAGCTCAAATGCACATTGTACTTGCTAAAGGAGAAACATAAACTATTGAAACCAAAAAGCATGAACTTGAAAGCAATAGAAAACAACAAGAGCAATAGCAAGCATTGAATTGCAAATGAAGATGCTTCTCTTCCAAAATTGGTAGAGTTTTCTCCGTCTCATTAAGCATGAAAATAGTGTACAAATGGTGTCTTTTTACAAATTGGGGAAGGCCCTTGCCCCTCAATCCTATTGGCTAATACTCACAATGATCCTATCCATTCATCTTGGACCCAACTTGATCCAAGGGTCCACAAAAAGTACATTGGTAATTACAAGATTCATGTGAGTCCCAATTTGGACCCAATTCTAAAAAATAATCTCTAAGTTTAAAAATGACTTTGGGCCTTTAGTTTTTTAATCCCAAGGCCCAAGTCAACTTTATTTTATTTACAACTTTACTTGCATGCTCATTGGGCCATGGGCTTACGTGCACAGGATGCCATGCCCTCGCAACACATTTTATTGAATGATTTTATTTATTTACACTTTGTTGGGAATACCCCCAACACTCCTCCTCAAATTTAGCTTGATCTATTTACAACTCTCTTGCTAGATGAATTAATGCTTTTAGAAGTGTCTAAAAAATCCAGCTACAAACAAGGAACTATTGAGACTTCGATAGAAAATAATGTCCATGAAGGATCTTTCACCACCTCTTAAAGGATCCCTTACAAGATGTTCCACAAATGTGTCTATATACATGTAGCACACTTCAAACACTATACATCATGCCAAGCCATGGATTCCAAGGCATTTTGTGCACATCAAGATACATCAATTAAAATATTAAGTGCATACATAATGTTGCCAAAGACAACTTGCCTTGCTTGATCCATATGATTGAGCCTTGATGGCTCCATCTTGATACTCAAGGTTCTTCTTGGAGTCCTCGGGTCTTGAGCTTGCTCCTCCACTTGAATTGGCTAAAAACCATCAATGAATTGAATAAGATGTTGATCCAAAGGTGCTTCTTCAATTTTACAAATCTTCCACTCTTGAAAGATCACATTTCCACCATTGACAGCTTCTTTGGTGGAAAACTCTATGACAGATCCATACAAGGGGGGGGGGGGGGGACACTTTTACAGAGCTGTCCTGCAAGCGTGGTTGGATGAGGTCTTTTAAAATAAATAAATAAATAATGCTTTTGCCTCCTTGCTGACTTGCCTGCCTAAGACATCCTCCACTACATCGCAGTTGTAGCATCCTAGTAACTCCTTGGGATCTGTGGTAGGTACCCGCAGTTCAGAAGAGCTCTGACTGCGCCCAAAGATTCGTACAGGGGGGGAGTACCTGTTACGTGTCAAGCATTACTGCGAGCTATCCCGCGGCATATGAAGAGAGGTGAGGGAGGGGAGGGTCTGGAGGGGAAGGAGTTATTACCTTCTCCAATATCCAGTATCTTGATGTGACAGGGTGGGGTGCGCCTCCCCATGACATGTTCTCACCCTTCCTTTGCTTCTTGTAAATTTGTTTTAGGCCTTGTGCAAAGTTTCGGGGATTTAAAAACAATAAACCTTGTATTAAGTTTGAACTTTATAACTCTAAGTTTATTGAATCTTTAAAGAAATTGCACCATCAATATTCTTGGAGACCTGTCCTTTTACTCCGTACCTCTCCCTTTCTCCTCTTCTGTACTTGCAGATCTCCAAGAGAATGGAGAGAGCTGTGGTACGTGTGAAAAATTGTCAACTAGTAGTATTTTCCTAACTTGAGATTTTGTAGGCCTATGGCCAAATAAAAGTTAGAGATAGGTTCATACATGTATGTAGAGGCCCAAAGTATGTGTACACTACTTTTGAGGTCACATTAATTAGAGGAGGTCGAGTGTGGAGCTCTTCTATTGGCTCATAATTTGGTGCATTCCTATTTGACCAAATTTCTAGGTATATGGGTGAATCCTATTGGACCCCAATTTTAGCCTATCATAAGACAAGTGGCCAAGAGGCACTATGGCTGCTATAAATAGCCATCTCCACGAGTATGTACACATCTCATTTTCATTCTATTGAATGAATGTTATGCTCTTTGAAGATCCATCTTCTTCTCTCTCACTTTTTTGTTCATATCTTGCATTCTAGCCACTAGAATTGTGATTTCTTTGTTGCTATGGCTTCACACGTGTGAAATGCAGGTTGTAGGCTCTGAAGTACGGACAGGGACAGCAAGTTTCTGTTTGTGGAAGCTTATGATCAGATTTTGATGTTTAGTTGATGTTTAGTATGCTTAACATCACAATTTCTATCATTTTTTCAATCTAGATGTGCATAACTTCCATGGCCAAGATCTTTATGAAACTTTAGCATCTTTTGGATCTGAGTTTTTCACATGGTATCAGAGCATTAGGCGGCCAAATGTGCAGGTTTTGCCAGATTTAGAAGAGATTTGTGGGCGAGTTTGCTTTTGTAGCATTCCAATCAAGTTTCTAGCTAAAAATCTTGTTGATTTATGTGTAGAAATTGGATCTTTGTGATCAAAACATCATTTGTATGCATTTCAATTGAAGTAGGGCGAATTCCCTCTATACTTATCAGAATAAGGAGACAAAAATTGTTTTGGAAAGAGGGAGATGCAAGATCCAACAAGATCCTATTAGTTTTCCATTCTAGCATATAGTTTTTTGATTCAATTTCTTGCTTCTTCATGTCAAAAACTTCAAAATTGATGTAACCCTCTGATTTTCAGTTTGCTGAATGATTCAAGAGTGTATTTCAATCTTAGGAGTGAGGGAAAAGCAAGTATATTGAGGTTTGGTCTTGGTTTGATCAAGAAATCATAAAACTAGTGGCTAAAATTAAGGAAAAAGTGAGGAAAAGAGAGAAAAAGTAAGGTTTTAGGTTCCAAATCTTTGTGATTTCTTCTTGTGTTTCATTTGTTGATTCAAGAGAGTGCTTAGTGCATTGGAACAGGTCAAAGATCAGAGATCAATCATTGCAACATGGCTACAAATGGAGGCTACATGTTGGAAAGCAATGATAGGCTTACCTCCCTCAACTATTCTACTTGGAAAGTAAGGATGGAGTCTTTGCTTGAGATGAATGAGTTGATGGATATTGTTGTAGGTGTGGAGGAGAGACCTTTGGCACCTCAAGAACAATTGAGGTATGACAAGAGGGCAAAGAAAGCCCTTCACATGATCAAGATGAATGTGACAAATGAGCTTATCAAAGAGGTTGGTAAGTGCACATCATCTAGTGAAGCTTGGGAAGCCTTGAAGAAGGTTTATGAATCCAAGTCTACTTCTAGAGTGTTGACTTTAAGAAGGCAAATCTTTTCTTGTATGCAAAAGAAGAGTGAGAATGGACATGCTTTTGTTTTGAGAGTTAAAGCATTGAATGATGAGTTAGCATGCATTAATGATGGCATAAATAATGAGGAGCTTGTTCAAGTGATTCTCAATGGCTTGTTGGATGATCATGCTAATCTTGTTCAAAGTTATGCTATCCAAAAATGTTTACCAAGTGTTGGAGACTTGCAAGAGGTCTTGTTGGCTGAAGAATTCAGGTTGCAAACAAGAGTGGGAGCATCTTCTACATCTCAAGGAGGAGAAGAGGAGGCAATGTTCTCTAAAGGCAAGTTCAAGGGCAAAGGTAAAAGCAATTGGTCTAAAGGGCAAGACCAAGGTGAGCACTCTACTTTTGGCAAAAAGAAGGATAGATCTAAGCTAAAATGTTTCTATTGTGGAGTCAAAGGGCATTTTGCTAGTGATTGTTTTAAGAAAAAGAGGGATCAAGGGGAAAAGCAAACCAATCTAACTATTGATGAGGGTGGGGATGAGCTTCTTTCAAATGATGCTTTTGTTATGTCATCTTGCTTGTTGGCTAATCATGGAGACATTGATCCTTGGTGGATTGATAGTGGAGCCACTTCTCATATGACATATCATAAAGAGTATTTTTCATCTTTAATGGCATTTGATGGTGATAGGAAGGTAATCTATACCGCAAATGATGGTGAGTGTGCAATCAAGGGGATTGGCACAATTCCTATTTCACTTTCTACAAATAGGAATATAGAATTGAAAGATGTTTTGCTCATTCCATCCATTACCAAGAACTTACTTAGTGTAAGCCAAATGCTTGACAAAGGATTCAAAGTTGAGTTTGATGGTGATGCTTGCTTGATCAAAAAGGGGTGTAGTATCATTGCAAAAGGGAAAAGGCAAGGGAAATTGTTCAAGCTTGATGCATGTGTTGTTGCTAACCAAGTTGGATGCATGGCAAATGAACAAATGTCAATTCAAGAGGTATGGCATAAAAGGATGGGACATCTCAACTACAAGGCCTTGGAGGAAATAGCCAAAAAGGAGGTAGTAAGGGGACTTCCCAAGTCTCTTACTTGCTTGAATCATGTTTGTGAAGAATGTGCTTTGTCTAAATCACATAGATTGCCATATACTAGATCTATATCTAGATCTAAGATGCCTTTTTCTCTCTTGCATTCGGATATTCATGGTGTTACTACAATTAGCAATGGAGGTGCTAAGATGTATGTAACTTTCATTGATGATTTTAGTAGATTTTGTTGGGTTTATCTACTAAAGAGCAAGGATGAGGTGTTTGATGTGTTTGTCAAGTTCAAAGTTGCTATTGAGACTCAATTTACAACCAAAATCAAATGCTTGAGGAGCGACAATGGTGGTGAATACATTTCTAACAAATTCAAAGCCTTTTGTGATGAGCATGGGATCAAGAGGGAGTACACATGTCCAAGAACACCACAACAAAATGGAGTGGCCGAGAGGAAGAATAGAACCTTGTGTGAGAGTGCAAAGGCAATGAGATTGAATGCTAATCTTCCTAAACCTTTTTGGAGTGATGCTTTGTTGTGTGCAAATTTCCTTTGCAATAGATGGCCAAGTGTTGTATTGGAAGGAAAAACCCCTTTTGAAGCTTTGTTTGGTACGAAGCCTAATGTCAAGTTTCTAAGAACTTTTGGATGCATTTGCTACTTCAACATTACTCTTGATGATAGAACTAAGGAGGATCCATCTTCAAGAAAGGGCATTTTTGTTGGTTATAGTGAAGTAAGCAAAGCATATAGGATTTATGTTCCTTCAATCAAGAAAGTGTTCACAAGTAGGGATGTCATTTTTGATGAAAGTAACATTCCAAAAGTTGTTTCAAGTGATGATGGTGTTGTTGCAACTAATGTGCTTGATGACAATGGAGTTGATGACACATTGGATGTGGATGTTGAAGAAGCCTCTTCAAGTCAAATTCCAAGGAGAACTCCAAGGCATAAAGTGAAACCCTCAAGGCTCACTTATGATGGCAAAGGTAAGCAAGTGGTGGATGGATCCAACTATGCTTTCCTAACTTCTTTTGATGTACCTTCATGTGTAGATGAAGCAAGGCAAAAAGAGGAATGGATCCAAGCAATGGATCTTGAGTTTGAAGCACTTATGAAGAACAACACATGGAGATTGGTGGAGCTTCCAAAGGGCAAAAGTGCAATTGGATGCAAATGGATCTTCAAGGTAAAGACAAATCAAGATGGATCTATCAACAAGTTCAAGGCAAGGTTGGTGGCTAAAGGTTATGCTCAAGAGCATGGCATTGACTATGAGGAAACCTTTGCACCCGTGGCAAAGATGGTGAGCATAAGAGTAATCATTTCCCTTGCAACTCTTTATGGATGGGATCTTTGGCAATTAGACATTTCTAATGCTTTCTTGAATGGTGATCTTGAAGAGGAAGTCTACATGGAGCAACCCGAGAGCTATGTTTCTCATAGCAAGCCTAATCATGTGTGTTTTCTACAAAAAAGTTTGTATGGTCTTAAGCAAGCACCAAGGAGTTGGTATGCTAGGCTTAACTCTTTTCTACTTTCTCAAAACTTCACTATGAGTGAGTATGATCATTCACTTTACTTTAGAATTAGTGCTAATGATGTTACAATCCTTCTAATTTATGTGGATGACATTATTTTAAGTGGAGGGAACAAGGAAGATATAGAAGATATCAAGAAAGCACTAAAAAAGGAATTTGAAGTGCATGATCTTGGTCTTTTGAGCTATATCTTAGGAATAGAAGTAATTAGAACTTCTCAAATCACTTTTATTTCACAAGAGAAGTATGCTATTTCTATTCTCAATAGATTTCATATGGTAGATGCAAATCCTATTGATACACCTATGGAATCACATGTAAAGCTAACTATAAGAGGTAATGAAAGATCCTTCGAGGACATTACTCTCTATAGGAAGCTAATAGGTTCTCTTATATATCTAACCATCACAAGACCTGATTTATCTTATTGTGTTGGTAGATTAAGCCAATTCATGCAAGATCCTAGCATAGAACATTGGAAACTAGGAAAGAGGATCTTGAGATACATCTCGGGAACAAAAGATTTTGGCATTGTTTATAGAGGCTCATCACCTAACTTATTTGGTTTTTCAGATTCAGATTTTGCAGGAGACCTTATGGATAGAAAATCCATAAATGCACATGCTATTTTCATAGGTGATGGAGCTATCTCATGGATGTCGAAGAAACAAGCAACTATATCACTTTCTTCTAGTGAGGCCGAGTACAAAGCTTTGACATCATGCACAAAGGAGATGGTGTGGATCAAGAGGATGATTATGGAGCTTCATTTGCTGGATTTTTCAGAGAGTCCAATCATCTTTTGTGACAACCTTTCAGCCCAAAGTCTAGCAAGCAATCCGGTTTTCCATGCAAGGAGCAAACATATCGAGGTGGCTTACCATTTTGTGAGAGAACAAGTGTTGGCAAAAGAGATCAAGCTTGAACATGTCCCATCAAAGGAATGTGTGGCTGATATCTTTACCAAAGCATTGGGAAAGGACTTATTTTTCAAGCATAGAACAAGTCTTGGTGTACTTTCTAAATCTATGCTAAAACTAGTTGAAGAGGGAGTGTGAAAAATTGTCAACTAGTAGTATTTTCCTAACTTGAGATTTTGTAGGCCTATGGCCAAATAAAAGTTAGAGATAGGTTCATACATGTATGTAGAGGCCCAAAGTATGTGTACACTACTTTTGAGGTCACATTAATTAGAGGAGGTCGAGTGTGGAGCTCTTCTATTGGCTCATAATTTGGTGCATTCCTATTTGACCAAATTTCTAGGTATATGGGTGAATCCTATTGGACCCCAATTTTAGCCTATCATAAGACAAGTGGCCAAGAGGCACTATGGCTGCTATAAATAGCCATCTCCACGAGTATGTACACATCTCATTTTCATTCTATTGAATGAATGTTATGCTCTTTGAAGATCCATCTTCTTCTCTCTCACTTTTTTGTTCATATCTTGCATTCTAGCCACTAGAATTGTGATTTCTTTGTTGCTATGGCTTCACACGTGTGAAATGCAGGTTGTAGGCTCTGAAGTACGGACAGGGACAGCAAGTTTCTGTTTGTGGAAGCTTATGATCAGATTTTGATGTTTAGTTGATGTTTAGTATGCTTAACATCACAATTTCTATCATTTTTTCAATCTAGATGTGCATAACTTCCATGGCCAAGATCTTTATGAAACTTTAGCATCTTTTGGATCTGAGTTTTTCACAGTACGTAGGATTTGGAGAGGGGAGAAAGGGCCAGAATTGAATTTCATAAGTCTTTGGGGTCCATGAGCCAGGTGGCACCTTTTGGTGGCCCCACATGGCTAGAAAGGTCTAGAAGGGACAAATGGGGTCCCACTTGTCCTTTTTGCATGAGGGAGGAGAGGAGCTTTGGGGAGGGGTTAAAGGAGGTACGTTTACTTCCTTTCCCTCATTCTCCCAAGTTGTTGTAGAATTCTTTTACTCTCATTTTGCTTGTTCTCAAGTTGGGTATTTCTTGAGGCCCTATGCACTAGCTTTTCTCTTTTTGCGGTTTTTACACAATAGCTCTTCATTTTCCCTCTAGTTTTTTTTTGCCAGTTACCTCGTTATCCATGGACACCCCTATGGATAAGACCAGAGCTCCAAGTACTGTCGGGACTGATATGGAGAACATGACGCGTGCCATAAATTTGTTACAGCAACAAATTGTGGACATGCGTTCAAAGCATGAATGGGCGGAGGCTGAGATTCGGGCTATGTCCCAGTCTCATCAAGCCCTCCTAAACCCGAAGTTTGCTTCGGAATTTTTTATCGGAGAGAAGAAGGACAGACACCAAGATGTGGTGTTAGCCTGGTTAGATCGATGGACGTCGCATTTCTCCATGCACGATCTACCAGATAGCTCGTGTTTCTCCTACATCGAGAAGGGACAACTTTCTAAGGACTGTCCGAAGAGACGGAAGAAGGGTGGCCGCTCCTTTAAGGCACCAGGTAATTCTTCTATTTCTTGCATTGATGTATCTCTTAAAGATGAAACGGTTTGTATGAATTGTTGTTTTAATACTGCAGTGTTTGGACCTCACGACCTCATTCATATGAATGGGTTCGTAGGCAGCCAACCAGTGAGTGTTCTTTTTGACGACAGTTCTACGCATAATTTTATTAATGCTAAGTTGGTGCAGAAGTTGCAGCTGAAAATTGCACCAAGTGACCACAATATGTGGTTAGGATGGCAGCTGGTGGGGAGCAGCAGGTTTGGGACCACTTTGTCCCCCACGTGCCTTTGAAGATTCAAGACTATGTAGATAGTTTGTCTTTTCATGTCATGAATCTAGATAAGGTGGATGTAATCCTAGGAAAAGAGTGGCTTTTGTTAGGAATGAGTCCTTAAAGAAAGACTATGTATCTCATTGTATTTCTTTCTTGCATAATGACTCATGGGTTTGTCTTAATGGCGATGAGCCTGATCTACCTTTTGTAACTGCTCATGAAGCAAATCATTGTATTTTAAATTCTGAGTATTTTTCGTATTTATGTTATCTAAAAGATGAATCTTATGTAGATGCTTTTAGTACTCATAATGTTAATGTTGATGTATCGACTTTTCCTAAAGCTTTGTCTTTTACTGATGATAATTTAGAATCTTCGCCTGAGGGTAGAATCTTTAAGAGACTTAGGGAGGAGTATAGCGATATATTCCCTGAGCAATTGCCTGAGGGTCTTCCCCCCTCACGGGGTGTAGACCATCACATAGATTTCCTTCCCGACAGCTCTCCTGCATCACTTTTTCCCTACAGGATGCGCCCGAAGGAAGAAGATGAAGTTGCTAGCCAACTTAAGGAGTTGTTGCGTAAAGCCCATATTTGGCCTAGTAAATCCCCTTGGGGAGCTCCTGTTTTGCTAACCGGCAAGAAAGATGGTGGTATTCGTCTTTGTGTCGATTACAAAAAGCTTAATAAAATGACAATTAAGAACCGCTACACCTTGTCTTAGATGGACGACTTAATGGACCAATTGAATGGTGCTAGATATTTTACCAAATTGGACCTTAGGTCAGGGTACCATCAAATTAGAATACACGAGGGGGCTGTTTCTTAAACTGGTTAGGGTACTATGTATGGCCATTACAAATTTTTAGATTTGCCCTTTGGTCTAACTAATGCCCCGACAACCTTCTAACAGATGATGAATGATATTCTTTGTCCATATCTGGGGAAGTTTCTCGTGGTATTTTTAGATGACATATTGATCTACAATAAGACTCTTGAAGAGCACAAAGCGCATTTGCGTACAGTTTTAGATCATCTAAGGCAGACGAAGCTTTATGCTAAGGAGTCTAAATGTGAGTTCTTTCAAACTCGACTCTCATTTCCGATCGAGGTCTTGAGATCAACTACGATAAGATCCAGAAAGTTCATGATTGGCCTATCCTGAAAACCATTAGGGAAGTAAAATCTTTTTTAGGCTCACAAGATTTTTCCATAAATTCATTAAAGACTATGCCTTAGTTGCATTGCCTCTAACGAATCTTCTTAAGGGAGTGAAGAAAGCCAAAAGGAAAACTAAAAAGGGTAATAAGAAGAAGGCCAAAAGACGATTGAAGATCAGTCCTCCTGTTGTTTGGACTGATGAACTTAATCAAAGCTTTGAAGCTTTGAAGATGTTGGTGTCTATAGCCCCTATCTTACACATAGTGGACCCTAGTGGATCTTTCTTAGTGGAAACAAACACTAGTGCCTATGCGGTAGGTGCAGTCCTTTACCAGGATGGTAGAACTTTGGCTTTCAAGAGTAAGAAATTGGACCCAGCTCAAAGTAGGTATTCAAGTGTGTAGTAGTCAGAGAGCATAGTAACTCCACAAAATAGCTGAAGAAAACATACTTTTTGTTGTCATCCATGCGTTAAAGATCTGGAGACATTATTTGTACGGATCCAAATCATGGTAATGACAGATCATGAATATTTTAAGTATATCTGTGATGCCTCGGACCTTAGGGGTCATAAGGCCCGTTGGTTGAAACTCATTCAAGGGTTCAAATTCAGTTATGTTTTGTTGAGTTCCAATCTGAGTTGTTTCTTTCCCTGCGAGATCTTTGTTGGACCGATGAGTTTTTCGGTCATATTTGGCAAGATGTCCTAGCAGGAAGCTCTTTAAGGAGAGACAATCTTGGAAAGCAGAATTCCAAGAAGGGGGGGAAATGTTATGTACCTTAACGGTACACCCTTCAGTGATGGCCTCGCAAGGGGCTGAATGTTTTGCACCGTTATATGCAAATTCCACCAGTGAAAGGTACTTTTCTAATCAGACTGCCGATGGCCCACATATGCTCAAAGCATATTCTCCATCGTCTGATTGGTCCTTTCCATTTGACCGTCTGATTCTGGATGATCTGTAGAACTCATAGTTAAAGTTGTTTTCAACTTTTCAAATACTGCTTGCCAAAAATTCCCAGTCAATTTTGGGTCACGGTCACTGACAATATCGCAAGGCAGCCCGTACAGTCGAAAAAGTTCTCAACAAACAGTTGAGCTAGTTCTAAAGCTTTAATAGTAGTTTTTGTTGGAATAAATTGAGAAAACTTCGTAAGTATGTCAAAAATGACCCAAACCGAATCGTGGCCCTTCCGTGTACGTGGAAGCCCGACCACAAAATCCATAGATATACTTTCTCACTTTCTGGTAGGAATATCTAAAGGATGTAATAGGCCACTAGCTTTTAGCCTTTCAGCTTTATTTAACTGGCACTTAGTACATCTAAGTACATATAGGCCTCTACCTAACTTTTTATCTTAGGCCACCAAAATTGCCTTCAAACTAAGCCAAGTGTTCTTTGTATACCCGGATGTCCTACGCATGGACTATCATGACACTCGTGCAAGATTTGGGCCCTTACAGTGTCATTCTCCGATACACACACCTTTCCTTTACGAAACAAAATCATGTTTTGAATTAGAAATTCCATTTCAGTCTTTCCATGATTCGAGGAATTTTGCAAACCTGAATCGACCCCCGAAAGTACTTGTTGCCAATACTTTCCAAAAAAGGGATTGGACTCATATAGTCCTTGAAGAGATTGAAACAACCTCGGTTCTGTAACAATAAAGCACAACTGATTAATAACCGGTAACCGACTCAAAGCATCTGCTAGAGTATTTTGACTTCCTTTACAATGACGTATAGAAAAGTCAAAGATTTGCATAAGCTATCTAGCTTGCCTCCCCTTTAAATCTGTAGCATCACAAAAATATCGAAGAGTCTGATGATCCTTCAAAACTTCAAATCTGGCTCCATACAAATAATGTCACCAAATTTTCAAGGAATAAACAATTGCAAACAGTTCCTTCTCATAGGTACAATACCTAGATTGAGCAAGATTGAGTTTCTTGCTTTCATAAGCCACAAGATGTCCATCCTGCATCAAAACAACTCCAATAGCATAATCATTGGCATCAGTCCTATGCCGAAGTGACACTTTTCTTAAGTAACTCAAAACAATTATTCATATCCTCCGTCCACACCACTAGTGGACTCTTAGCCCTCCGGCTTATTTTCTTATAGCCTTTCAAGGCCTGGGTAAGGGGAAATGCCAATCGAACAAATTGGAGAATATGCCGATGGAAAAATCCTACAGACCCCAAGAAAGACTTGATTTTCGAAACTATGGTGAGAATAGGCCAATTAATAACCCTCTTGATACGATCGGCCTCAATCTCCACTCCCCGTTTGGAAATCTTAAGCCCCAAGTAGGACAATTCCTTAGCAAAAAAGTCACACTTAGACTCCTTGGCAAAGAGTTTTTCCCTTCTTAGAATGTCCAAGACAATCCTAAGATGCTCTTTATGTTCCCCAAAGTCTTACTTAGCACTAGGATATCATCTAAGAATACCACTATGAATCTTCCCAAATATGGCCTGAACAAATCGTTCATCATCTGTTGGAAAGTTGTCGGTGCATTGGTCAAACCAAAAGGCAACACCAAAAATTCGTAGTGACCAAAGCGAGTTTGAAACCCAGTTTTTGGTATATCTTATGCCTTAATGTGTATTTGATGGTAGCCCGATTTTAGATCTATCTTGGTAAAGTACCCAGCATCACCAAGATAGTCTATTAGATCATCCATCTACGGCAGTGGATATCTATTCTTAACGGTTACCTTGTTCAATTTCTTATAGTCGTTGCAAAACCTTATAGTCCCATCCTTCTTGGCAACCAGAACCACTAGTGATGCCCAAGGAGACTTACTAGGTTGTACCCACCCCTTTTTCAGGTAATCATGTAAATGCCTACTTACCTCAGCCTCTTCCGATGCACTCTAGCAAATGAGGATGCTTCTCTTCCAAAAATGGTAGAGTTTTCTCCTTCTTATTAAGCATGAAATTAGAGTACAAATGGTGCCTTTTTATAAAATGGAGAAGGCACTTGCCCCAAAATCCTATTGGCATTATAATAATCACATAGATCCTAACCATTCATCTTGGAACCAACTTGATCCAAGGGTCCACAAAAAGTACAATAAAAATCACAAGATTCATGTGAGTCCAAAATTGGACCCAACTCTAAAAAAGTAAACACTAAGTTTAAAAATTGACTTTGGGCCTCAAGTTTTATTTTAATTACAAAGGGGCCCAAGTCTATTATTTTATTTGCAACTCAACTTGCATGCTCATTGGGCCATGGGCTTATACGCGCAGGATGCCATGCCCTCGCAACACATTTTATTGGCCAATATTATTTATTTACAATTTGTCGGGAATACCCCCAATAGGACCCACAGCCTGAAGTAGTGCCGGTCCCTCGGCACTATGCTGGTCTAGTGTAGAGTCTTCTTAGCCCGCCTCTGGTGGATCAGGTAGCCCGTGACATCTTCCATGAAGTCGATTCTGTACATTTTCTTCAAGTCCTTGGGCGTGTGAAGGGACTTGTGGACTCTTGTTAGCCAGTTTTGGTCGACCCACGCTTGGAATCTGCGCATCTAGGGATCGCCAAGGAATGCAGCTCGGTAATAGACTCGAGCGACTAGCAGCTGATCTTCTACTTTTTCTGAGGCTAACGTCTTATTAGGATCAAAGAATATGGGGGGGAGAAAATTGTCTTACTTGATTTCAATCCCCATTAAATGCTGTAAGCCCCGGGCATAAGTGGCTGCCGCGCAGACTGTTGGGTCAGGGCAGTTGAAATACTTATTTGCAAATAGGGTGAGAGCCCTTCGGGCGTCTACATCCGTAATCCAACCATGCTCTGAATGAATCCTTGGCCAATTGAAGTTTTGGATGGTGATTTTGTCCAGAGGGGTGCCGCATTCTACAGGAAGTGCACGTTCACCCGTAACTGTTGAGGACTTGTCACATAGGCTCTGATGGCCGCAGGGTCCCGTTCAAAGAGTTGCTGGCACCACTCTAGTTGTGGTTGGAGGGCCGAGTAGTGCTTCAAAGCTCGTTGTCTTTTATTGTTTGCACCGAAAAGGAGATCTGCCAGCCGCCTCTTGATTACTCGTGGGGATACTTGGCTAGAAATTCATTGATTTTCTCCTCCACGGACTGTGGGCGTTGGAAGGGCCTGGCTGGCAGATATGGTGTGCGAGCCTCTTGATGAGGAGGCTTGTCCTTCCTTGTGGCTATGCCTGGAACCGGCTTATTTGCCTTGGTCCCACATCTCGGCACCCATATCAATTGCTCCTTGGTCTTGGCCTTCTGACCCCTGATCCTGACTTATCACCCATGCTGCATGTTGGCCTTGGTCCTGGCTAGTGCTTGTCTGTGCATCATCAAAAACAGGTGGCATTGGAATCACCACTGGGGTTGGTTGGGTCTTCTTCTCCATATACTGCTAGCAAGCCTTGAGGGCTTGTTTGGCCTGGGCGAGCTTGTGAGTTGCGCTTGTCTGGTATTTGTCGAACTCCACCTAGTAGTTGTCCAAGGTTTGGCTATTAAGAAATATTCGTTAGAATTTGCAGTCACAAAAGAATCGCAAAATCAATGGATTCGGATGGAGTTCAGAATTGCTTGTTGGTCACTTCCAGCTGAATTGTTCCTACAGTGCTAGAATGTAGTCAGGCACTACTAACCTACGTTTAGAAATTATTGTAGCATTCAACAAGAATTCAACCAATGTGTGGAATTAAATGAACAAGAGTGAATTAGACATACAAATAACAGCAGACTAATTTGCATTCAAGATCAGCCATGAAAAGTGACGGCTACAAAATCATCTATTAATTTTCTGATTCTTCAGGCACTGCATGATGATCCACGCAGTTTGTTGGCGTGAGAGAAATATGGTTCTCTCACAAGCAATGTATCGCTTACTAGTGGAATGGTTGGATCACTGTGGATTCTGCTTACACAAACTTGTCTCGCACTCAGGCGGACCTTTGTTCTGTATTTTTGTCTTGATTGCTTACTAGTATCAGACTACTTCATGTGTTTTTTTTTTATCAAATATCATCCAGAGAGTATATAGTCACTCTATGTAACTTCTAGATGAGACTATCTTCGATGGATGAAGATAGCAAGGCTACTGCCTTGTCATTTTTCTCCCTCCACTTGCATAGCTCCTTGCTTGATGTTGTAGGCATCTCCTCTGTGACATCCACCCAGGGGAATAAACCTTCGCCCTTGAGTATCAGTGATGTCTTAGCTTTCCAGGCTAGAAAGTTAGATCCTGAAGAATCAAGAATTGTACAGATCTTGCTCTGTATGCTGCTGATTGAAGCCATTGCTTCTGAAGTCTGTTCTCTTGTTGATGGTTGTTCATCTGAATGCTTGGCCTCCTGGATCTAATAGCTTTGGCTATGTCAGATTATGACAAGGTAGGTGAGCTCTGATACCAACTATTAAGAAATATTCGTTAGAATTTGTAGTCACGAAAGAATCGCGAATTCAATGGATTCGGATGGAGTTCAGAATTGCTCATTGGTCACTGCCAGCTGAATCGTTCCTACAGTCCTCCAAAATGTAGGCAGGCACTGCTGACCTACGTTTAGAGATTATTGTAGCATTCAACAAGAATTCAACCAATGTACGAAATTAAATGAACAAGAGTGAATCAGACATACGAATAATAACAGACTAATTTGCGTTCAAGATCAGACATGAAAAGTGATGTGTGCACAACGGCTACAAAATCATCTATTAATTTTCTGATTCTTGTTGAGTGATGTAAATCAGTCGATTTGTTCTGTCTCTGTGGATTTGAATTCCCAGACAAAAGTGAGCTGCGCCCAGATCAATCATGTCGAATTCTGAGAACAACATCTGTTTCAAATCCTTAACCATATTGGTATCGTTGCTGAAGAGCAACGTATCATCCACGTACAGGATAATGATAATGAAAGATTGTTGCACTGACTTCGAATAAACGTTGCAATCAGCAGTGCTTGGTTTGAATCCTTGTTCAATGAGGAATGTGTTGATCCTCTGAAACCAAGCCCTGGCAGACTGTTTCAAGCCGTATAGTGCATTGTGGAGTTTACAGACACGATTTTTCATGCCTTCTAGAACGTATCCTTCGGGCTAAATTATGTAGATATCTTCTTGTATAACTCCATTCAGATAGGCTATTTGAACATCAAGTTGATGTACTTCAAAGTCGGCAGCTGCAGCATAAGACAAGAGCATTTGGATTGACAAATGTTTGACGATTGGACTAAAAGTCTCACTGTAGTCGACATTCGAGATCTGGGTGAATCCTCGTGCTACCAGTATAGCCTTCCTTTGATCAATTACTCTGTTGGCATTATATTTGATCTTAAAGCAGCCAATAGGAGCTTCAACTAATGACCATGTCTGATTCTTGATCAGAGAGGAATACTCTCTATCCATGGCTTCTCTCTTGAGATCACAGTCTGGTTGGCTAAGTGCCTCTTCGACTGTGTCGTTGGTTTCTGCATTAAGACCCAGGAGTATACCTTGTGGGTTGTGTGCGCACTCAGCTTGATCTTCTCAGAGGATTCGACTGATGAACCGCTCCTGGGACTTGCTACTGGGTAGCAGCAACATCTTCGTCTGATTTGCTGTCTCGAAGTGGGTCGACAATACATACGCCTGAGCCTGAAGCTCGAACTTTCGTGTCAACGGCAAGTGATGAAGGTTCTTCTTGAGCAACATCCTTGCCTTTGAGGTCGACGAACTGATCCTCGATAAAGACTATATCTAGGCTATACAAGATTTGCTGGGTATCAGGATCGTACAACTTGTAAGTGTTATCAGACGAAATATATCCAATCAGGATGGTCTTGAGACCATGGAAGTCCAATTTCTTCCTTGTGTCCTTTGGGATCTGCGTGTAGGCAATGCACCCAAACACTCTTAGGTTCTTCAAAGAAGGTTTAGAGCCTATCCACACCTCGTGGGGTGTCTTGTCTGAGAGGGCCTTGGTCGAACATCTGTTCTGGATGTAAGCTGCAGTGGAGACAGCTTCAGTCCAGAATCTCTTGGGCAACGATGCATGCGATAACATACATTTAGCAGATTCGACTAGAGTATGGTTTTTCCTCTCAACTAGGCCATTAGACTGAGGATTGTAAGGAGTGGTGAATTGTTGCTCAATGCCTTGGCTTTGGCAGTACTCCTTAAACTCGACAGAGATATATTCTCCACTGTTGTCTGACCTTAGGGCCTTGATCATCCTTCCAGTCTCCTTTTCTGCACGCTCCTTGAAGATTCTGAAGCAGTTGAAGGCTTCTGATTTCTTCTTTATAAAGTACACCATAGTTCTTCTGGAGAATTCATCGATAAAGGTTCTAAAATATTTGGCGTCCTTCAGCGAAGGATTTTTCATCGGGCCACAAATATCTGAATGTACAACATCTAGCAATCCTCTAGCAACATGCTGATGGCTTGACTTAAATGGTTCCTAGTCTGTTTACCAACTAGATAGTCTTGACAGACAAGTAACTTGACCTTTTCGCGAGGATGGTCAAGATCAAGAACAATAGATTGTCTAGACATTCGTTGTATAGCAGCATGATTTAAATGACCAAGTCTATAATGCCAAAGTAAATCTTTATTTGAATGAATTGAAGTACTGAGAGTCTGACTAGAGCCAGAAACTCTCTCTCTCTCTCTCTCTCTCTCTCTCTCTCTCTCTCTCTCTCTCTCTCTCTCTCTCTCTCTCTCTCTCTCTCTCTCTCTCTCTCTCTCTCTCTCTCTCTCTCTCTCTCTCTCTCTCTCTCTCTCTCTCTCTCTCTCTCTCTCTCTCTCTCTCTCTCTCTCTCTCTCTCTCTCTCTCTCTCTCAATCACTAACTCTAAGGAGCTAGTTACTTAAGACCTTTTGGTCGTTTGATCACTCTGTGCATCTATAGATTGTTCAACTCACTACTCTCTATCTCACCCCTTCTCTTCACTTAGATACATATTTGTAGCTGTCAGAGTCTTTTGATTTATTGTAATTACAGTTTACAAAAGATGATTAACAGCCGTTTAAACAAGATCCGTAGATCCATTATTGGAGCGTCGTGAAGGAGGAGAAGTACATAGTAACGTATCCTCTGTATGCGTCATAGTGCAAGGATGTAGGCTGTGATGGCCGTAGTCTGTCTACAGTTGTTTGAACAACTGCTGGTCGTTCGTTCAGTAGGTGATCGTTTGCTTCCTTCGTTGGTAACCATAAGTGATAACTTATAGAGCTAAACGATGAGATGGGTCAACTTCGTAGGGCTGATATCGTAGGAACTCGCAAATCGTTGTCGTTGGTCGACTTCGTTGTCTTCTGAACCACATATACCATTGCCAAGGCTTCACGTTCGGTAGTGGTATAATTGACTTCAGCAAGTATCAATTGTCGACTAAGAAAACGGATTGGGTAGTCCCTTTTGAATTCTCCCGGTTGGGTGAGCACTGCTCCAATGGCATACTTGGATGCATCGGTATGCACATGGAATTCTTTAGAATAATCAAGGGCCCGGAGGATGGGTGCATTGGTAAGGTCTTCTTTGAGTTGATTAAAGAAGACGCGTTGTTCATCCGTCCATTTGGGAACTACAACTACTTTGTAGATTAAGCGTGCTTTGTTAGCAAAATCGAAAATAAAGCATCGATAGTAGTTGGCGTGGCCAAGGAAAGAGTAAACTTCACGTATCGTACGCGGTTCCGATAGATTTTGAATGATAAGGATCTTTTCAATGTCAGTGGCAATGTCATTTTGTGAGATAATATGTCCTAATACAATACCATGGGTTACCCAAATCTGACAATTTTCAGGATTAAGAGAGATGCCAAAACGTTGAAATTGGATAAAAATGGTAAGAATGCTAGCGTAATGCTCTTTGCTTTTGGTCATTCTTCTCTTAAGGTATGTTGTTATAACAACAATCATAGACGTTTATAATTTACAATTTTGATAGCATATAAATATCTATCATACTAGCGAAATATATATATATATATTTTTGATAGCACATAAATCATTGTTATACCAGCGATGACATATTCTATGATACGTGGATTTGTTAGCACAATCAACACTAATAGTATACATGCTAAACGACAAGTATGCCATGCTATTCCTCGCTCACATACCAACGATGGCAAATCACTGCCAATAGAAGGCTTTAAGAGCTAACCATAGATGTAATCGTAGACCTAACCTTAAGGATCCTAAGATGCTTAATTTAAGCTACCCATAAATAGAACCTAAACCTAACCTAAATGTAGCCTTAAGCCATAAACCTACTAACCTAATCATAAACGTAATGGTAGACATTGTGAAAATTGTCAACATTTCCTAGCTAGTTTGAGGCCTAAATTGGCTAAAATTGTAAATAGTTTTGGTTCTGGAGTTTCACACGTGTGAACCAGGCCACAATGTTTTTATTTACTGTATTTTTTCAGTATGATGAAGTGTCAAACTTCATACCCTTCAAAATGAGACTATTTTGATGTATTTTGGTCATATAAGCCATTTTTAGCTATTTTTCCTATATAGGGAATATCTAGGGTCAAGTACCTTCTAGAGAGAGGAGAGAGAGTCATCTTCCTCATCCATAAATAGTAGGGAAGTCGTGGAGAACAGGTTGGAGAAACCTTTTGTATGCTTCATTGAGATCAATAGATCATTGTCATTGTTTCTTCCTCCATTGAGAGCATTGTTGTGTGTATTGTCTTCAAGCTATTGTGTATGATCTTAGGTGCTTTCCAAAAGTGATAGGCTGATGTATTATGGACTGTATAATGCTATTTTGGGCCGCACTTGATGTTTATGGAAGTTTCCATTTGTGATAAATGCTTTTTGATCAAGTTCTTTGCATTCTAGGTAGCATAGAATGTGTTGCCAATTCCTAGCTTATGTAGTTTGGAGTGCAAGCATTCAAGCCAATGATCTTGGAGTTTAGATCCACTTAGGATCTGTATTTTTCACATGGTATCAGAGCTGGTTGGCTTCTATTTACAGTAAGTATTCCATTTTTGGTGATATTTGGATGTTTGATCAAGTTCTAGCATGATTTTGCATTGCTTTGTTGATCAAATCTTACTAACCTTTGTTTTGTGAGTTGAACTTGTGGATCAAAAGCATATTTCAGGTCTATTGAAGATCAGAGGCTGAAAAGAAACTATTTTGGATCAGATCATAACACCTAATCATTTGTGATTGTGAGGCTTGTGCATATTCAATACTAACAATGTTCTTTTCAATCCTATTGTTGACAATCTCCATTCTTGGATGAACACTCTCCTTAAGTGGATGAAACTTCTCCTTAAGTGGATGACAAATGCTCTTTTGAGTGAGTTGTAATTCTCCTAAAGGCTGAGCAAAGCTCCCATTTGGATGAAAGATCCCCTTTTTTGGGTGAACATATTGTAAGCTCCATTGTGAAGAGCATATTGTAAAGATTGTCATCAATTTTGGCATAAATTTTGGTGTACTTTGTTGAGCATGTAAGTAACTCTCCTTATGTAATTTGATTGGAGCATTTGCTGGAAGGTGTTAACCATTATGCAAGTGTGTTTTCAGGTTCTTAACAGGTTGAGGAACATTCTCATGTGAAGTGATCTTAGATCTACATCTAAACACCAAGATTTGACAAGATAGTGAAGCTAGTCTTGTGATTCACTAAGTGTGCTCATTCATTCACCTCTAAATCTTGTATTTATCACTTGCTGGAGTTTATAAACTTTTAGAAGTGTGGTTTACATGTGGTTTTACAGGTTGAATCAATATCTTAGTGTGTTGATCATATGTTGATCAAGTTTGTTCATTACTAGGTAATCTTGGCATCCTAGTTTTGGGTATTTTCTAAGAATGCAAGTAACTCTTCACACCATAACTTGATTTGGTCACTTGCTGGAAAGTTTGAGAGCTTAAGCAAGAGTGTGTTCAGGTTGGTTTGATTTTGTAATCCATTCTTAGTGTGTGCAAAGTGTTGCATGTGTTTCAATCTTCCTTTCTATGCTTGGAAACCATCTAGGTTCAAGATAGAAGTGTTTTAGGGTCCTAAATCTTCATAGATCTCTTTATCTATCATTTGTTGAGAGAAAAGTGAGTGCTAAGTGCTTTAGGACAGAACCTAAAAGTTGAAGAAACATTAGAATCATGGCTTCCAATGGTGGGATCATGCTAGAGTCTAGTGAAAGGTTGAGTTCATCAAACTACTCTACTTGGAAAGTGAGGATGGAGTCCTTACTTGAGTTGAATGAACTCATGGACATAGTTGCAGAAATTGAAGAGAGACCTCTCACACTTCAAGAGCAACAAAGGTTTGATAAGAAGGCCAAAAGGGCTCTTCATATCATTAAAATGAATGTTACAAATGAACTTCTCAAGGAAGTTGGAAAGTGTCAAAGTGCAAGTGAGGCATGGAATGCCTTAAAGAAGCTCTTTGAATCAAAGTCCACATCTAGGGTATTGACCCTAAGGAGACAAATATTTTCTAGTAGGCAAAGAGAGGGTGAAAGTGCTCATGCATTTATCTTGAGAGTTAAGTCCCTAAGTGATGATTTAGCATGCATTGATGAGAACATAAAAGATGGTGAAATAGTCCAAGTTATGTTGAATGGTTTGCTAAATGAACATGCTAACCTTGTGCAAAGTTTTGCCATTCAAAGAGTCTTGCCAAGTGTGGTTGACTTGCAAGAAATCTTATTGGCTGAAGAACATAGGTTGCAATCAAAGCTTGATGGTGCATCCTTGCAAGGTGGAGGTGAAGAGGCTTTCTTCACAAAAGGCAAATTCAAGGGCAAAGGTAAAGGCAAAGGGAAATGGTCCAAAGGTGGTAACTTTGATCATGATGATCACTCTTCCTCTTCCTCTTCTACTAAGAACAATAAGTCAAAGTTCAAGTGCTTTTATTGTGGGATAAAAGGTCATTTTGCAAATGAATGTTATAAGAAGAAAAGAGAGCAAGGAGAGAGGCAAGGAAATCTTACAATAGATGAGGAAGAACATAACACATGTGAATCACTTGTTATGACTTCAAGTTTGTTAGCCAACATAGATGATAATGATCCTTGGTGGATTGATAGTGGAGCCTCATCTCACATGACAAGACATAAGGAATACTTTACATCCTTATTGTCTTATGAGGGAGAAGGTAACATCATCTACACTGCAAATGATGGTCAATGTGACATCAAAGGCATAGGCACTATTCCTATTTCCCTTTCAACAAATAGGAAAGCAAATCTTGAAAATGTTTTGTACATTCCTTCAATCACTAAGAATTTGCTTAGTGTAAGTCAAATGATTGACAAAGGACTTGATGTGGAGTTCATTGGAGATGCATGTTTGATAAGTAAATGTGGATCCTTGATTGCTCAAGGTAGGAGGCATGGTAAACTTTTCAAGCTTGATGCATGTGTGATCTCTAATCATGAAGGATGTATGGCTAGGGAGCAATTGACAAACCAAGAAGTTTGGCACAAGAGGTTGGGCCATCCCAACTTCAAATCTTTGGAGGTAATGGCAAAGAAAGAGCTTGTTCTTGGTCTCCCTAAAAGTCTTGTTGCAAACAATAGTGTTTGTGAACATTGTGCCTTGTCCAAATCTCATAGACTTGCTTATTCTAGATCTACTTCTAGATCTAAAGAAGCTTTTCAACTTGTGCATTCTGATATTCATTCTTCTAGTACAACTAGCAATGGTGGGGCAAAGATGTATGCAACTTTCATTGATGACTTTAGTAGGTATACTTGGATCTATCTTCTTAAAAGTAAGGATGAAGTGTTTGCTGCATTTGTCAAGTTCAAGAATGAAATGGAAAACCAATTCAATACAAAGATCAAATGCTTAAGATCTGATAATGGAGAGGAATACACCTCAAATAGGTTCAAAGACTTTTGTATAGCACATGGGATTAAGAGGGAGATGTCTAGTCCTAGGACTCCACAACAGAATGGAGTGGCCGAGAGGAAGAATAGAACCCTTTGTGAATGTGCCAAGGCAATGAGACTACATGCTAATCTTGCTAAGTCTTTTTGGGGGGAAGCTTTAGCATGTGCTAACTATCTATGTAATAGATGGACAAGTGCTTCCTTGGATGGTAAAACTCCTCATGAGGTTCTTTATGGTAGAAGGCCGAGTGTCAAGCATTGTAGGATCTTTGGATGTACATGTTTTGTCAATATCACACTTGATGATAGAACTAAAGAAGATCCTTCATCAAAGAAGGGTGTGTTTGTTGGCTATAGTGAAGTAAGCAAGGCTTACAAAGTGTACATTCCTTCTACAAAGAAAGTTGTCATAAGTAGGGATGTCATCTTTCATGAAGAGAATGTTTCCAATGTTGTTGATGTTGATGTTGATGTGCCTACTAATCATCATGATGTGCAAGATGTCTTGGATGAAGATGGAGATGCCACTCCAAAGCAAACTTCAAGGAAGACTCAAAGGCAAAGGGCTAAGCCATCAAGGCTAACCTATGATGAAAAAGGAAAGCAAGTGGTGGACAACTCTAACTTTGCTTTTCTTACCTCTTTTGATGAACCAACTTGTGTAGGTGAAGCAATTCAAAAGAAAGAATGGATCCAAGCCATGGATCATGAGCATCAAGCACTCATCAAAAGCAACACATGGAGGTTGGTAAAGCTTCCAAAGGACAAGAAGGCAATTGGTTGTAAGTGGATCTTCAAGATCAAGACAAATCAAGATGGATCAATCAACAAGTACAAGGCAAGGTTGGTGGCAAAGGGGTATGCTCAAGAATATGGTATTGACTATGATGAGACCTTTGCACCCGTGGCAAAGATGGTAACTATTCGAATCCTAATCTCTCTTGCAACTCTTTATGATTGGGATATGTGGCAAATGGATGTTACTAATGCCTTCTTGAATGGTGATCTTGAAGAAGATATTTACATGGAGCAACCCGAGGGCTATGTTTCACATGATGAGCCTAATCATGTGTGCTATCTCCAAAAGAGTTTGTATGGGCTAAAGCAAGCACCAAGGAGTTGGTATGCTAAGCTCAATTCCTTCTTACTTTCTCAAAACTTTGTTATGAGTGAGTATGATCATTCTCTCTACTTTAGATTGAATGAAAATGATATCACTTTACTTTTGATCTATGTTGATGACATTATCTTAAGTGGTGGTAACAATCTAGATATAGATGAAATCAAGATGGCACTCAAAAGAGAGTTTGAAATTCAAGATCTTGGTAAACTTCATTATATCTTAGGAATAGAGATTATTAGAACTTCTAAATCTACATTCATATGTCAAGAAAAGTATGTTAACTCTATTCTAAAAAGGTTTCATATGGAAGATTGTAAAGTTGTTTCTACTCCTATGGAATCAAATGTAAAGCTAACTACAAGAAGTAATGAAAGATCCTTCAAGGACATTACTCTCTATAGAAAGCTAATAGGATCTCTTATATGGTTAACCATCACAAGACCTGATCTAAGCTTTGTGGTTGGTAAACTAAGTCAATTTATGCAAGATCCTAGTGAGGCTCATTGGAAGCTAGGAAAGAGAGTACTTAGATACATCTCGGGATCTAGAGATTTTGGCATCTTGTATGGAGGTACTACACCTAACCTTTGTGGATTTTCAGATTCAGATTTTGCAGGTGATCAAATGGATAGGAAGTCAACAAGTGCCTTTGCAATCTATCTTGGAGATGGAGTGGTCTCATGGCTATCAAAGAAGCAACCAACTGTCTCTCTATCTTCCACCGAAGCCGAGTACAAGGCATTAACAACATGCACCAAGGAGATTCTTTGGATCAAGAGGATGTTATTGGATCTTCACTTGCTGGAACCAGAGAAGACTCCAATCATACTTTGTGATAACCTTTCAGCCCAAAGCTTGGCAAGCAATCCTGTTTTTCATGCAAGGAGCAAGCACATTGAGATTGCTCACCATTTTGTGAGAGATCAAGTCATTGCCAAAGAGGTGGAGCTTCAACATGTCTCTTCAAAGGAGTGTGTGGCTGATATCTTCACCAAACCATTGGGAAAGGACCTATATTTAATGCATAGATCTAATCTTGGAATGTGCTCAAAGACTATGTTGAAACTAGCATCCAATGTTGAAGAGGGAGTGTGAAAATTGTCAACATTTCCTAGCTAGTTTGAGGCCTAAATTGGCTAAAATTGTAAATAGTTTTGGTTCTGGAGTTTCACACGTGTGAACCAGGCCACAATGTTTTTATTTACTGTATTTTTTCAGTATGATGAAGTGTCAAACTTCATACCCTTCAAAATGAGACCATTTTGATGTATTTTGGTCATATAAGCCATTTTTAGCTATTTTTCCTATATAGGGAATATCTAGGGTCAAGTACCTTCTAGAGAGAGGAGAGAGAGTCATCTTCCTCATCCATAAATAGTAGGGAAGTCGTGGAGAACAGGTTGGAGAAACCTTTTGTATGCTTCATTGAGATCAATAGATCATTGTCATTGTTTCTTCCTCCATTGAGAGCATTGTTGTGTGTATTGTCTTCAAGCTATTGTGTATGATCTTAGGTGCTTTCCAAAAGTGATAGGCTGATGTATTATGGACTGTATAATGCTATTTTGGGCCGCACTTGATGTTTATGGAAGTTTCCATTTGTGATAAATGCTTTTTGATCAAGTTCTTTGCATTCTAGGTAGCATAGAATGTGTTGCCAATTCCTAGCTTATGTAGTTTGGAGTGCAAGCATTCAAGCCAATGATCTTGGAGTTTAGATCCACTTAGGATCTGTATTTTTCACAGACATAACCTTAAGTACCCTAACATGTTTAAGCTAAGCTCACCATAAAACCTAAACGGAACTTAACGAAAAAACCTAAGTTAAACTAATCATAAACCAATATCTAAACTTACATCCCAAGTGTACAAACGTAGCTTTAAGCCATAGACCAAGCCCTAACGTAACCTAAGATATTAACCATAAGATGTAACCTAGGATTCTAACCACACACACACACACACACACACACACACAATTACTCATCCAAATACACATCCAAACCCACAACCAAAAGTAATACCATGTATGGCTTGATTCCACCATGTAAGGTTTGAAATTTTTATTGTAGCATCTCTCTCTCTCTCTCTCTCTCTCTCTCTCTCTCTCTCTCTCTCTCTCTCTCTCTCTCTCTCTCTCTCTCTCTCTCTCTCTCTCTCTCTCTCTCTCTCTCTCTCTCTCTCTCTCTACAAGGTTTAGAGTTTCGAAAAATATTTGTTGAAGAGGTTAGGAGGTTTGAAAAAATGCTAAGGAGTTTAAGTTGATTAGAATTTCCAACCTTAGGAAGGTGTGTAGCCCTTATTTTTCTCTTGATTAAGGTGAGGTGTTTCCACGTACATGTGGGAAGACCTATACGCTGCAAGGAGGGAATATGCGGTGACATTCCGGAATAGGGTACAACCATATGGTTCAGAAATTCAAATTGACACTCCTAATCCCTGATGCTTGATGTATATTGCCTCTATTTAAATTTGTCCCTCTCATTTCATTGTTGCCTCGATTGAGTTTTCCACCTCTACCTCTCATGGCTATAGCTTGATCCATTGAGTAATTTTGAAAATTCACAAACATAGTTGCTCATCCAGGTTTGAATGTCCAAAAGACGTGCATTAGACAACATTTGATTGGAATCTAATAGCACTTCCAGTCTTCTATGGATAAGATCCGATGCATTCTGAAGGACTTCAACGCAGTCATGTAGGGTTGCAACATCTCCTATCTTTGGTAGTTGATATAAGCTTTGGTAAGAAATGTGCACGCCATGCATATGAAAAGTGGTGATAGTTGATATATAAGCTTTGATAAGAAACGTGCACGCCACGCATGTGAAAAGTGATGGTACACACACATACACACACACACACATCTCTAATCCTAAATCCGCACCATATTTGTGCGATCATTGGACGTCCACCCAAACCATCGGCCGCCACCCAAGATTTTGGCTAAACCAAAATTGAAGGCATAACCTGTTGTTGACTTTCTATCATCTATACTTCCTGCCCAATCAGCATCAACATAGCCTTGCAACTTAGGTAAAACACTTTGTCTTTTGTAGATTAGGCCAAGGTTGTCAAAATATTGAAAAATTTATCTAATGTTGTGAGTATGGGTCCTAAAAATGCCAAAGATGAATTGAGCTCTTTTGGCTTAGTAAAGACCCATCTTAGAATAAAATATTCAAGGTAGGTAGAAGTAGAAACTCGAGCTACCATAGGAATTGCCATTTGTACTTTACATGCCACATTTAATGCATGAAAAGACTATGTGGCACAATTAGACATAGTGAGGTGGCTTGGATAAGTCTAGATAGCTTGAGAGGTGGATCCACAACTCCAATTCAACTTCAAGTAGGAGAAGAGTCCATGGATCTATATATATGTGATGTACTCTCATTGAGAAAATGATGAAATTTGTGTGTGATGCAAATTTGGAGACAAGCTCTTTGTGCCCTCTCTCTCTCCACGAGTTTTGTACTTTCTATTTTCTCTCTCTAGTCGAGTAGAGGCATTTATGATGTTTTGTCTTATGTTTTGTTGACAGATCTTGCTTGTAACACAATAATACTGCTTGTATGATCAGCTTTCCTATTGACAACCAATGCTAGTCTGATCTTTATGGTGTTATTGTGCTTAGAAGATCAAAAATACATGTGTAGGGCATCCCACACGTGTAAATTCAGCATGGTATCAGAGCCTACCTAAGTTTTACAAGCAAATCTAATCAAAAAGTTTGCAGATCTGATCAGATTTCAAGCTAGGAATTGTCTAGATTCTACCTTCTAGCTAGTTTGCAGTTTTCTTGTGATTCTGAGCTACAAACCACATTGAATGGGCCATATCAGGTACTGTACGGAATTTCAGGTGCTGGCACATGTGAAATCTGCCCATTTTACCTCAGATCCAAATTTCAAGCAAATTAGCCCACTAGAAAACTAAAAATGTGTAGAATCTGATGCAATTTGAATCATGACAATTGGATAAGCCAATCAAAAGTTATAAGCTTTTGAAGAGTCGTAGGTAGGGCGCCTAGACCTGTGACAAATTGTGTGTACATGTCATTTATTGCTTGATCACAAAAATCATCCAAAAGCTACACAATCTCATCTATATGTGATTTAGACAAAACTTATAGGTTCTAGGCAAATTGTTTTATACAAATAGATTGTATTTGAGTCAATTTGACATTTTTGGAATATTTCACACGTGTGAAATTCAGAGAACCATAACTTTTGCCATACTTCATCTTTTTTGATGATTCAAATCTTGTTTTAGAGAGATTGTCAAGCTAGTGAGATCTATCTCACAGTTTTTTGCTGTCTTACATAGGATTTGGTTCTGTACCCTTGATTGGTTCCTATAGTGAGAAGAAAAGCAATGCTTTCATCCATCTTTTTTTATTTCCATCATTCTTTATGACTTCAATGGGTGTCTTTCTATTAGAAGCAAGTGAAAGATTGTCAACCTCCAATTACTCAATTTGGAAGGTTAGAATGGAATCTGTCTTAATACTACAAGATGTGACAGATATTGTACTTGGCATTGAAGAAGAACCACAAATTCCTCAAGAAATTCCAAAGTACAAAAAGAGAGCCAGGATGGCTCTACATTATATTAAGATGAATGTCTCAAATGACATCTTAAGAGAAATTGGTGCTTGTACTAATGCCAAAGATGCTTGGGATACTCTCAAGTCTATCTATGAGGCCAAAAATACTTCTAGACTTCTAACACTAAGAGACCAAATTTTTCAAAGTGTACAGAGAAGTGATGAATGTGCTTCAGCTTATGTAATGACAGTTAAAGACCTCCATAGAGAATTGTCATGCATAGGAGACTCCATCAACCAAAATGAACTTGTTCAAGTCATACTTAATGGGTTAAAGGAGAAATATGACAACCTTGTTCAGAGTTATGCCATTAAGGAGGAGCTACCAAGTTTGGAAGCACTCCAAAGTGTGCTCATTTCTGAAGAATCAAGACAAGAGTATAAACTCTTGAAAATGGAGAGACTGTCAAAAAGTATACTAACTCTTGTGATAGTGCTTTTGCTACTCATATGTCTTTGGAAGAACTATGGCATAGAAGGTTGGGTCATCCTAACTATAATTCTATGGTGTCCATGGTCAAAAAAAAGCCAAAGCTATTGGCTTGCCTAATCTTATCTCCAAGAATTTCAAGCCATGTGAGGCTTGTGCCATATCTAAGTCTCATAAGAAGCCTTTTTCAAAATCATCTATCAAGACTTCACATCCATTGGAGCTCATACACTCGGATGTGCACTTCTCATCTTCAAAGAGCAAGGGTGGTGCTACTTGCTTTGTAACTTTCATTGATGATTTCACTAGATTTACTTGGGTATATCTTCTAGCTTCAAAATCTATGGTGTTTGACTATTTCCTAAAGTTCAAAGCTCTAGTTGAAAAGCAATTTTCTTACAAAATCAAGATTCTTAGAAGTGATGGAGGTGGTGAGTACACTTCCAATAAATGTCATGATTATTGTGAGCTTGAAAGCATTAAAAGGGAGTTTTTTTGTGCATATACACCATCTCAAAATTGGGTGGCTGAAAGAAAGAATAGAACACTGTGTGAATGTGCCAAAACCATCAGAATTGAGGCATCTTTGCCAAAAGACTTTTGGAGTGAGGCTATCAATTGTTCAAACTATCTTTGCAATAGACTCCCTCATGTTGCTCTTGGAGGAAAGTCACCATATGAAGCACTCTATTTGAAGAAACCTAAGGTTGAACACCTTAGAGTATTTGGATGCATATGCTTTGTCCATATTCCCTTGGAAACGAGAAAGAAGGATGATCCTTGTGCAAGCAAAGGAGTAATGGTTGGATATTCATCCAACAAGAAAGCCTATCGAATCTACATGCTCTCTACCTCTAAAGTAATTGATAGTAGAGATGGAGTTTTTCATGAAGAAGAAAAGTCCAATCTTGGAGGGGCCGAGATCAAGCAACCTCAAAATCTATCACCTATTGATATTGAAGACAATCAACATATGGAGGATTCAAGATTTGAAGATGGAAGTCCTCGGATTTTCACTCCTAGAAGATCCATGAGGGAGAGATCCGAGCCCAAGAGGCTCACTTATGATGACAAAGGAAAACAAATGGATCTTGATTCCACTTATGCTTATTTTGTTTCTCATGAGGAGCCCAAAGATGTTCAAGAAGCCCTCAATACCAAGGAGTGGTATGAGGCCATGAAGATTGAATATGATGCCTTGATCACCAACCACACATGGGAGCTAGTGGATCCACCACCTTACATGCATATCATTGGATGCAAGTGGGTGTTCAAGATCAAGTACAATCATGATGGCTCCATCAACAAGTACAAGGCAAGATTGTGTGCTAAAGGCTTTGCACAAATATATGGCCTTGACTATGAAGAAACCTTTGCTCCTGTAGCAAAGATGGTGACAATAAGAATCATAGTCTCTCTTGCCTTATTTTTTAAGTGGAAACTGTTTCAACTTGATGTCTCCAACGCTTTTTTGAATGGCTATCTTGAGGAGGAGATATACATGGAACAGCCTCAAGGATTTATCAAGGATAAATCTAAGGTGTGTTTGCTATTTAGAAGTCTTTAAGGCTTAAAACAAGCACCTAGATCATGGTATTCAAGACTCAACAACTTTCTACTTTCATTAGGATTTGTGCTTAGTGACTATGATCCTTCTATGTAGTTAAAATTTGATGGTAGTAATATTGTCATTCTCCTAATCTATGTAGATGACATTATTCTTAGTGGAGGTTTTTTTATTCTAGTTCAAGAAACCAAAGAGGAAAAGAATTTAAACTGCAAGATCTAGGAGAGATCCATTACATTTTGGGCCTTGAGATTGATTTTCATTATGCTTTTATTTGTCAATCTAGATATGTCTTTTCTATGTTGAGAAAATTCAATATGCAAAGTTGTAAAGGCATAGATACTCCCATGGAGCAACATGTAAAAGATCCTATTAAAGGTGATGAAAGATCCTTCGAGGACATCACACTTTATAGGAGTCTTATAGGCTCTTTAATTTGGCTTACTATCACTAGACCCGATTTGAGCTATTGTGTGCACAAATTGAGTCAATTTATGCAAGATCCCAAGATCCAACATTGGAAGATGGCCAAGAGAGTTCTAAGATATGTATCTTCTACTCAAGATTATGGTTTATTGTACAAGAATGAAGATCTAACCATTGTTGGCTATTCAGATTCCGATTTTGCAAGTGACCAAATGGATCGAAAGTCCATTAATGCATATACTATCTTTCTTGGAGGCAATCTTGTGTCTTGGCTTTCAAAGAAGCAGGATACCATATCTCTATCATCTTGTGAGGCCGAGTACAAAGCACTCACTACAACAACTAAAGAGGTGCTTTGGATCAAGAGGTTAATCATGGAGCTAAATTGCATAAAAAAGGATGATCTTCCCTTGATCAAATGTGACAACATATCGGCACAAGCTCTTGCAAACAATCCTATTTTTCATGCAAGAAGCAAGCATATGGAAGTGGCACACCATTTTGTAAGGGAAAAGCTCATTGGAGGTGAAATCAACTTAGAACATGTCGACACATCTTCGTGTATTGCTGATCTTCTCACAAAGCCACTTTGCAAAAGTGCCTTCTCAAGGCATAGTTCTATTCTTGGTCTTATCTCAAGATCAATGCTTGATCCACATTAGATACATTTTTAGGAGTGTCAAAATATTGAAAAATCTATCTAGTGTTGTGAGTATGGGTCCTAAAAATGCCAAAGATGAATTGAGCTCTTTTGGCTTAGTAAAGACCCATCTTAGAATAAAATAATCAAGGTAGGTAGAAGTAGAAACTCGAGCTACCGTAGGAATTGCCATTTGTACTTTACATGCCACATTTAATGCATGAAAAGACTATGTGGCACAATTAGACATAGTGAGGTGGCTTGGATAAGTCTAGATAGCTTGAGAGGTGGATCCACAACTCCAATTCAACTTCAAGTAGGAGAAGAGTCCATGGATCTATATATATGTGATGTACTCTCATTGAGAAAATGATGAAATTTGTGTGTAATGCAAATTTGGAGACAAGCTCTTTGTGCCCTCTCTCTCTCCACGAGTTTTGTACTTTCTATTTTCTCTCTCTAGTCGAGTAGAGGCATGTATGATGCTTTGTCTTATGTTTTGTTGACAGATCTTGCTTGTAACACAATAATATTGCTTGTATGATCAGCTTTCCTATTGATAACTAATGCTAGTCTGATCTTTATGGTGTTATTGTGCTTAGGAGATCAAAAATACATGTGTAGGGCATCCCACATGTGTGAATTCAGCAAAGGTTAGGTGTACCTTCCACATACCTCAAAATCCTTTTTGCAGCTTTCCAATGGTCCATAGTGGGTGATGACATGAATTGACTAATCAAACTTACAGCATAGCAGATATCAAGACATGTAGTCGTAAGATATATGAAACTCCCAACTAGTTGACGAAATAGAGTAGCGTCAACATGTGCACTATCATCAGTACGAGATAATTTCTTACCAGCTTCGCAAGGGGTGATGGAATGTTTGCACTTTGTCATGTGAAATCTCTCCAATATCTCGCCCACATACTTGTTTTGACATAACCTGATATCACTTCCAGTTTGCCATACTTCGACACCCAAGTAGTAGTGCATAAGATCTAAATCTATCATCTCAAACTGCTTGCATAAGTTGGCTTTGATAGAAAGAGTGAGATTCTCATCATTGCCTGTGATAATGATATCATCAACATAAAGTACAATCAGGTCAATGCTATCATCGTTTATAAGAACATAAAGATTTGGATCTGAATTTGTTCTTACAAACCCATGAGAAAGAAAGTAATTGTCAATGCATCCACACCATGCGTGTGGCGCTTGCTTAAGGCCATAAAGTGCTTTGTGTAGTTTACATACCTTATGTTCTTGCCCTTTTTCCATGAAGCCCTGCAGTTGGACCATGTAAACTTCTTCCTCTAAGTCACCATTCAAAAATGCGAACTTCACATCTATTTGATGGATCTTCCACCCAAAATGAGATGCTAGGGCAATGATAAGACGTAGCTTAGTCCACTTAGCCACTGGAGCAAATGTCTCTTCATAGTCAATTCCTTTGCTTTGCTCATAACCCTCCATTACTAGGCGTGCCTTATGCTTTGCTATCGTGCCATCCGCATGAAATTTTGTTCTAAACATCCATTTGTTGCCAATGGGTTTCTTTCCAAGTGGTAGATCAACCAACTCCCATGTATCATGCCTGTGGATGGATTCCATCTCCTCTTCCATTTCTCTTTGCCACTCTTTGTGATCTTTTGCCTCATCAAAGGTTGATGGCTCTCGACACTTCAAGATGTCACTCATTAGGGCATAGTTCACATGATAATGATCGGGAGACTTCCTTTCCCGCGTTGATCTTCTCACTTCTCCTTGTGTGCTAGATCCTGGTTGATTTAGCTTTGCGTCCTTCATGATCTTCTCATACCATTTTGGAATCTTAGATTCAGGTGATGGACTACGTGGAGAGTATGTATCCCAAGGAGTGTCCAAGTAATGTCTCTTACTTTCAACCGGTTTCTCCTTTATTGCTCCTCTAGGCTCTTGAATAGGTGGTGTCCTTTCATACTCGCCCTCTCGACTCTCATCTTCATGTGCATCATCTTGTGGAGTGTCTTCATCATCTTCTTCTTCCAAAATTGTGGGAAGTCTTTTGATGCTTTCACCACTTGCATGGTCTTCATCTTCATACCTATGAGTCAAATCAAAGATTACATCCTTGCTAATGTGAATCTTGTTTATTACATGATCAAAACACCTGTATGCCTTTGTCCTCTCGTCATAACTGACAAAGATACACTTGATTGCTTTGGCATCAAGTTTCTTTCGCTCCTCCTTTGGCACATGTACATAGGCTTTACATCCAATGACACAAAACTTGCCAATTTTTGGCTTTATTCCTATAAATGCTTCTTCGGGAGTCACATTTGGAACCGCAACTATAGGGCTCCTATTTTGCAAAAACGTTGCCGCATTGCACGCTTCCGACCAAAGTGAATTGGTCAAGCCCATTTGCTTCATCATGGAGCGTGCACTCTCCATAATAGTCTTGTTTTTCCTTTCAGCTACACCATTACTATGCGGCGTGTGTGATTGTGTGAATTGTCTTTTGATGTCGTGTTCCTTGCTAAAGTCCTCAAAATCATCAGGTTTGTATTCGCCCCCTCTATCAGATTTTAGCACTTTGGTACGTGCATCCAGTTGGTTCTCTACCAAAGTCTTGAACTCCTTGAAACGAGCAAAAGCGTCAGATTTCTTCTTCAAGAAATAAATCCATGTCCTCCTAGAGTAATCATCTATAAAAGTCATAAAATAATATACTTTCCCCAATGACATGGTCTTCATTGGGCCGCACAGGTCGCTGTGAATGAGTTCCAGAGGTTTCTTAGCTCATGCAGCTCCACCTTTCTTGAATGTCTCCCTGTGATGCTTTCCCATGACGCATCCTTCACATATTGTATGATGATCATCCTGCAATGCCGGTAACCCTATTACCATCTTCAGCTTTGCCATCAATCTCAAGCTCCCATAGTTCAAATGACCAAGTCTTTTGTGCCACAACTCAGATTGAGATGCTGTTGAGATAGCCAAACCATATTCTCCTGGTTTTGCAGCATCCAATTTATAAAGGCCACAGTTACTATCTCTATAACCTTTCACCACCACTTTATGATTGTGGTTCATGTCCCTCATAAGGCATCCATCCTTGACAAATTCAACTTTAAGATGTTGATTTGCCACACCAACAGAAAGCAAACTCTTTTTGAGTCCAGGAACATAAAGCACATTAGGGATGTTCTTGATTTTACCACCAAGAAACTGCACAGGTACATTGCCCACACCCTGTATTTGGCATTCCTCCTCATTGGCTTGAGTGACCTTATCCCCATCATGTATTGGTGAGAATTTCTCAAACCAATCACGTTTCCCGGTCATATGCCTTGTGGCGCCTGAATCTATGAACCATCTGGCACCATCATCAACCTAGGTTGCCAATGCCGATGAGAAGACACTTGTCTCATCATTTTCTCCATCATCTTCGGCAATGTTGCCTTGTTGAGTCACTTTTCTCGCCTTTATGTCCGCTTTCTTCTTGTAACATTCACGTGCCCAATGACCCGGTTTGTGGCAATAGTAACATTTGTCTTTCTTCTTCTTTTTCCCTTTTGATGATGACTCTCCCTCGTCATCATCATTCTTGGATTTCTTGGAAATCCTTTTCCATCCTTTCTGCTTGCCTTTAGCAAGCAAGGCTTGATCCTCCTGTGGGGTTTGCCTTGACTTCACTACTTTGCGACGCTGCTCTTCTTGCAACATGATTCCGTGGAAGTCCTCAAAAGTAGGCAACCTCTCCCTCAAAGTAATGCCGCTCACAAACATCTGTAGCCCTTCCGAGACACCGCTCATTGTGGTATGTACCAATTCAACATTCCTGATTGGTTCTCCAATCGCCACAAGTTGATCTCTAATCTCCTTTATCCTGGTGAAGAAAGATCCCACTGATTCACTTTCTTCCATCCTTACTGCGTTCAATCTCGACTTAAAGAACATGGCCCGAGATGGATTGCAAGTTTGAAATTGCATTCTAAGAGCTTCCCAAGCTCCCCTAGCCGTCGTGGCATCACTTATATGAGTGATTACATGGTCTTTCACTGAAAGATTGATTAAGGACAATGCTCTCTGTGCCTTTTTATCAAAGGCCCTCATGTCAACTGGAGTGGTATTTGGCCGGATTTCAATACCTGCCACGATCTCCCATAACTCTTTTTCCATCACAATGCTCTTCATTTTGAATTTCCAGATGTTGTAGTTAGAAGCCCCATCAAGTTTGCTTGCATCGTCCAAAATTGCCTCATTGATGTTTGCCATCTCCAAACTGCTTGAAACTCCACCTGTAGGCTATAAAGTGTATGCCTAAGCCAACCATGATGTCAGGAATCACAAATAATGACCTGTAATTTTTGGCTTACCACGCCACCCACCGCTCTTTCGCCAAATTGAAAGCCAAACTGGTGTCGCTTTCCGAAATGCTTCTCGTCACCAACTCCCAGCTACCTGCCCAGTGGAGTGGTGAAATCACTTCTGGCGCGTTCCAAACACTTTCTCTGTGGCAATCACTCTGTTTTGGCATACCGTACTTGCAGGTACAGTCAGGGTGCCCTTCGTTTGGAGGCTATAGCCTTTCGTGTGGCCAAAATAGGCTAAAGGAGGTGAAAATAAGGGCAATTTGGGTTTTTGAGCTATTTCTTTAGTGTGAAGAAACTTCATTCTTCACAAAACTTGGGACCCAACAATTTTCCCACTTTGAAAATTTTTAATGAAAAGAAGGGTGCCTTTGCCCTTCAATTCTTCAGGACCCTTTCAAAGCCCATCTCCACCATTAGTCTTAATCCGACGGCTGGTATAGTCTTTCAAACTTTCAATCATATCCGTTGATCGCGATGGACCTCCATCCAACGATCCTGCGCATTTGTGTGCCTTGAAGGTTTGTCCTCCAGCCGCTACGCACTTCGAAGCACGGAGTCTCTGGTCTCACTCAACGTGCGCGATTGTCCCGAGCTCTCCACGACTCTCTTCACCCTCCCTCTGCGATGGCAGCTCCAAGCCTTTGTATCCAAACTGTGAAAATTTGAGATTGCTCCACTCCTGCACACTAGCTGATCCACGGCCGCCCACGGCCTCTCCACACAACCATAATAGTAGCAAGGCGCCCACTTCTGGCGCTTCACAGCTTCAAAAACAGTTTTGTATTGAGAGAAAAAAGTTTTTTTCCTTCTTGAAATCCCAACTGTCAAAGAAGAGGATATTTTTGGGCTTTTTCCTGAGAATCTATCTGAGCAGCTATCTATCCCTCTAAGGTCGCCCTTCAGCAAGCAATATTTTGCTCCAAACCGTTCTTCAAACGGTGTTCGATTGGATTCAAACCAATCACAAATGCCAAGCAACCCTTCAGAAGAATTTCCAGCTTCACTCTTTGCTTGCCCTCTGATTCAGCCAACAATCTCCTGCCTCTAAATCTTCTTACAGTTTTGAGCTATTCCACGAATCTCCATAGACTCGGTTTTGTGCTTCCTAGCCAACAAACCGTCGTGAATTCGCAGCTCTCTGTTCTTGTCCGATGATTCTTGCCACCAAGGGCTCTGATACCAAGTTAAGAAAACACAGTTTAAACACCTGACCAGATCAATCACCACATCACAACATCAAGTGCAACAAGACAAGACAACATAATTGCTCTCCACAGACTGTATATCCAACTAATTAGTAAGTACAAAGATAAAGTTGCTTAAAAGCACTCAAAGGGCTCGTAAAAGAAAGACGGCCCGATAATTCTAGAACTAAGCACACGTGGTGCCGTCGAAATAAGAAAGCACTATATAAGTCGATCATTGCTAATTTAATAGTTTCTTAAAAAACGCTCTTTTTGTCAAGGGGAATGCCACTAAATGGATTTTTTTTCAACATTCTTGAGAACTGGTCCAGTTTTGCCGAACAAAGTCCATTTTTCAGACCCTTTGTTTCGTCCTGTGCTGCACGTTGATACAAATCTAAAACACTATATTGGACTCCAAATGGTTCAGTACTCACAGCGGAACGTGCGTCCGAACCCTAAACCCTAAACGTAGTGCTGGGATTCTAGGCCCGTCGAGCCAGAAATTGGTCGGATTCAGTAACAAACATTCAGAACTTTGGACGGGAGGTGTCCACAGGTTTGTAGGCTCGACACAAACCCACGAGACCATTTGCAGCTCAATTTCGATATTGTTTGTCCTTTCTATATGGGGAAATGCCACTAAATGGACTACTTTCCAACATTCCCAAGAATTGTTCCAGTGTCGTCGAACGGAGTCCATTTTTCAGACCCTCGGTTCCGTCCTATGCTACACATCGAGAAGAACTCACAAGACTAAATCGGGCTCCAAATAGTTCAGTACCCACAGCGAAACGTGCATCCGAACCATAAATCCTATACGTAGTCTTGGGATTCTAGGCCCGTTGAGTCAGGAATTGGTCAGATTCAGTAAAAAACAGTAAGAACTTCAGACGATAGGTGTCCAGAGGTTCGTGGTCTCAACACAAACCCACTGGACCAGTTCTAAATGGTCGTCCGCTGCTGTAATATATGCTATCTTGCAAAACAATTAATGAAAATTTTCTAGTACTAACGTCCAAAACATTTGTTGGGCTTTGCTACCTAGACACACACGCACACACACATCCATAAAGACCCACTCTAACCCTTTTCCTAAGTACACACACACACACACACACAACTTGTTTATTCTTGAGCTTAAAGATTTATGAGCTGTTACGATGATACTAATCTTGGATTTTTGTTATGTTACAGTGGCCGACAAAAAAAGACATCGTCTATGGTTCGATTGGCATTTTGGACTTCGAAGTATAATTGTCATCATAATGATTAAATTTTGAGATTGGATGACTAGTTGGTTTCCTGTACTAGTTATTTGCAAAAACTCTGCTAAAAATCTTTTTTGACTCGAGTTGTTTGTTCTGCTGATACTTTATTTCAGAAGCAAAAGTGGTTAAACTATATATGGTATTGTCGACAATGGGTTCGACTAATGGTTGGACATAGGATTGCACGTAATTTCATTACTCTTGATAGTTTTATTACTCTACGACTATAAGTGTTGTCATAGCACTTGAATTTTGTACGATTGTATTTATCTTCACTCGACTACTTTAAGCAATGTTTACTTGATTAGGCTGGTTACTTTCTTGGGCGGTTTCGTATGCCCCCTCTTTTTTTTTTCTCTCTCTCTCTAACCTTTGTTCCCTCTCTTTATGTGCCTTGTGCTGTCTAAGTTTTTTTTCCTCGTCTGCTGCTCGCTCACCTCTCTTGTTGTTCGCGCGCTCCGCTTCTGGATTTCTTCGCCTTGCCTCTCCTTGCTTTTCCTCGTGACCGGGTGGTTGTGGTTGTGGTTGCTGGTGCATTAATTGCATCTGTGGGTGCGGCTGTAGTTGATGGCTTCCCGCTGGTTTCTTGGCACTGTGGCTTCTCCTCCTTGCTGCGGCTGGGCGCTTTTGTTTTACCTCTTTATTTCTGTGGTCCTTGGCTATTCTTGGCTACTTTTTTATTCCTTTTTCTCCTTTCTGGCAATTTGGTTGCTGGCCTTCGTCTAGCTCTGGTTGTGGTGCTCCCCTGGTGACTGCCTTCTGCTTGTTGGTGGTCCTGCGCTCTCCTTGTTTCCGTGGCTGCTGCTCCGTGGCCCTTTGTGGTTGTTCCTTCATTTTCCTGCCCTTTTTGACGTCAAGCTGTGATGCTTGTTTTTTTTGCAATAGCAGATTCGCTCTCACATAGCTACGCTGCCTCTTAAAAACAGTCCTCTTGACAAAATCTGCATCCTCTCAACTTGATTGATAACCAAGAGTAGATATGCTGATTTTGCAAAAAAACTTCTGTGCTTGAAAGTTATTTGATGGCAAGTTGTTACTGTGCTTGAATAATGACTCGCGGTCTTGTTGCATGTCAAAGTTTCGGTAGCAGC
Source organism: Diphasiastrum complanatum (assembly GCA_029204225.1). Lineage (NCBI taxonomy): Eukaryota > Viridiplantae > Streptophyta > Lycopodiopsida > Lycopodiales > Lycopodiaceae > Diphasiastrum > Diphasiastrum complanatum. Next base: position 72,774,267 of record CM055095.1, on the reverse strand, counting down.
CGGTGTGGCTTCGATACGACTTGTACCTTCATGTTGATGTTTTTGAAAAAGCTATATTTTCTTTAACTTCTTGAAGAATTGCTTTTCTTGTACAATATGGACATTTTTGGAAAAAAAAACCATCTTAAATGCCTCTCTACTTATTGAAGTGGCAATTGTCTTCAAGTCGTTTAATGTGATCCCTTGATATATGATGCCATAAAAATAGAAAAAAGGTTGTCCAATACAATGGTTGGACTGAAACTGGGTACCTTTTATTTATTCAAGAGACGTTTATGTCCCATTTTCAAAAAAATGGACGACTTCGATACTTCTCTATGAGGATAAATTTTAGAAAAATAAAGAATTTCTAATTCGTACCGTGGTGTACTTAAAAAGCCTACTTTACAACATGATTGGCAAAAATTTTGGAAAAAGGAAAAAATTAACAATGTTTCTTATTCTTACCTGACTATGGGTTTGGATTCAGATCTCGATCTGATCCATGGTTGAAGATTTCAAAAAAAACGTGGGTAATTTTTTTAGCCAAATGGGTTGATAAGGCTGGAAAGTGTACCAGCCTTTCTTCGCTAAGTATTTTTTAAGTATTGTGGAGCAAGGATGTTATAAGCTTTGTTACTACTGGAAAAGAGTATTCAAAAATTTCAAGATTGGATACTTTTGCAACTTTAGGGCTACTCACTTTCCAAAACAGCTAAATTTAAACCTTATTTTACTGAAAAAAAATGACTTCTACCCTCCCCAAAATTGTATATGGACTACAATGTCACGATAGTTGAACAAATTTTTTTAAAAAAAACTACCTATTGGTTTGAGTTATTGACCAATGTTTATTTCTACTTGAGGTTTAATATGTTGTGAGTCTCTCGAAAGAAAGTGAACGATTGAGATGCTTCTCTTCGTTTGATTCTTTAACAAATGGTGAGGTGGTTTCATGGAGTATGTTTCGTGTCTTTTGCTACATGAAAATTTATTTTGACACTTGGCTTGGTATAAAAGTGAGTTAAAACTTTCTCATTAATTGAAAAAACGTTTTCGTGACTTACTTTAATACTTCTAGTTGCGACATGGATAACAACTGAGATTATGCGTTGACACTTGTGGTTCCCACAATAATTCCTTGGTTTTTTACTCGGTTGTTGTTGTGGATTGATGCAGGCGAGCATTTTCTCTTCAACCTGAATGTGTTATGGTGGGTCCAGAAGACATCAACTGCAATTTGATATTGTTATTTTTTGCAATAATCTTTAGCGAAATATTTTGATTCGTTTAGTTTTGTTAGGGTCACACACACACACACACACACACACACACACACACGAACACATGCACACACACACACACACACACACACACACACACACACACACACACACGAACACATGCACACACACATAAACACAGCACGCACACAAATACATGATAAAATTTCAGTTTTTAGGACATTAATGATTGTACTTAACAATCATAGAGAGTTATTGGTTTCTTAATCAATGGATCTATCAAGTTCTACACTTTTGATCTTGATCTAGATTCACTACACTTAGATTTAAGCAAAGGCAATGGATCAAAATTTCATAAACAAGTGAGAGCGGCCTCACACGCGTGGAGTACTGTCCATTGTAAGGCCTGCACCTGAAACAACAAGTACATTGGTTCTTGATAGAAATCATTCAATAAATTCACAATTCTATTGACTAGAAATCTCACAAAAGTGTAGAATGCAAACGTCTCATCAATCTGATTAGCAAAATGATGATCCTTTTATGGATCAAGTACATCCACGAGTTTGGTACAGTCCAGCAGATCTTCACACGTGTGAAGAGTGCCACATCATTCAGATCTATCCATTTGATCCATCCTTGATCCTTATCCAAAGTTGACCTTCTAGAATATGGCTAAAATCCAAAGAGCTAGTCTCCTAGAATATAGGAATATCCTCTACAAAATAGGATCTAAGGGAAATGGTCAACTCTTATATTCTAGAACTCTATACACACGTGTGAACATCCACTTGCTGTAAAAATTACAACAAATAAGGATCCTAAAACACTTGAAATGATGAGGAAAACAATAAATTATGATTTCATAAGATTAGCACAAGTTGAACCATCAAAATCCATCAAAAACCTATGCTTGAACCTCACTAAATGGCCCAAATCCTTGAAGAAGGCTTCACACGTGTGAAAGTACGGCCTCCCACAGTCTGAGTACTGTACACCAGACCTACATTCAATCCTATAATCATTAGTAATCACAAGTACTCAAACAATTATGAACATAGAGAGCAATTGCACCATTATGAGAGAAAAAACATGAAATTGCTTGATCGATTTTGGTGAGATATCATCACCTATATATACATGATCCATCACGGTTTTGGGCAGGTATGAGTAGCCCTAAACCTATCCCTAATGCTAATTTTGGTGGATCTTTCATCCCTACCAAGTTAGGGTTGGAATCTTGGAGATCCCTCAACAATGCAAAAACTACCAAAAATAGCTCCTATTTTTTCTCCCTTGTATCTAAGCATAATTTGGACTCATTCCAAAGGTTCTAATACTTAGGTCTACTTGAGAACATCTTTATGAATGGAATCCTATGCTATTTGGCACGTGTGACAAGCCACATCATGACCATCTAACTATTTACAAGTCATATGACCAAAACTAGTCAAGCTAGAATTGTGAATTTTTAACACTCCTCCTCACTATCTAGCTTGGTTCAATCATTGCTTTACTAATCACTCCAAGTGATGATCTGAACTTCATAAAAGGTGTCTTTTGAACTGGTTTAGTAAGTAGATCAGCTACACATTCATTGCTTGGAACATGCTCCAAAGCAATCTCCTTGGCTTGCACCATTTCTCTCACAAAGTGATGGCATATCTCAATGTGCTTAGATCTTGCATGGAAGATTGGGTTAGATGCAAGGTGTTGGGCTGATATATTGTCATTGTAGATGATTGGTGCCTCCTCTGAATCCATGATCTTTAGTTCCACCAATAATCTCTTGATCCAAAGTACCTCCTTTGTAGTGGTTGTCAAAGCTTTGTACTCGGCCTCGGTTGAAGATAGAGATATAGTTTCTTGCTTTTTTGAAAGCCATGAAACCACACCTTCTCCTATGAAAGTTGAATAGGCACTTGTTGATTTCCTATCCCTCTTGTCCCCTGCAAAATCTGAATCACTAAATGCATGAAGGTTAATCACATCTCCTCTATATAGAATCCCAAAATCTAATGTACCCGAGATGTATCTTAGAATCCTCTTAGCCTTTTTCCAATGGATATTCAATGGCTTTTGCATGGATTGGCTCAATCTACATACACTAAAGCTAAGATCTGGTCTAGTTATAGTGATCCACATTAAGGAACCTATAAGTTGCCTAAACAAAGTGATGTCCATGAAGGATCTTTCATCATCTTCATTTGGCACTTTTACATCTTGCTCCATTGGTGTGTCAACACTTTTGCATACTTCCATCTTAAACTTCTTCAAAAGACTTTGAGCATAGTTTACTTGACTTATAAAGATAAAATCACACTCTCTAAGTACTTCTATGCCTAAGATGAAGTGAAGACACCCTAGATCTACCATCTTGAATTCTAAGGATAGATCTATCTTGATTTTTTCAATACCATCAACACTATTTCCACTAATGATGATGTTATCTACATAAATGAGTAAAAGTACAATACAACATCATCAAACTTAATGTAAAGAGTGGGATCATATTCACTTTGAACAAAAGAAAGTGAAATAATATAGCAATGTAGTCTTGAATTCCAAGATCTCGAGGCTTCCCCACCATTGTCACTTCTAAGAATCTTGATGCTATGATTATGATGCTTTTCCACAAACAACTTGAACTTTACAAAAGTATCAAATACTTGAGACTTGAAGGAAAGTAAGAACACCCAACAATATCTTGAGTAGTCATCAATGAAGGTTAAAAACATGGATGAGCCTCCATTAGATTTGGTGCTAGCAATGTGCACATCCGAGTGTATGAGTTCAAGAGGATGAGATGACTTTGTGATGGAGTTAGGAAACACCTTCTTATGTGCCTTGGATAAGGCACAAGCTTCACAAACCTTGTCTTCCTTCCCAATAGACCTTGGTAGGCCTAAAGCATACTCCTCCTTGATGATAGCCTCCATGGAACCCGAGTTGACATGTCCAAGTCTTTTGTGCCATAAAGTAAAGGTAGATATCTTGCTCTTCTCGGCCAACATGACAACATTAGTATCCACAAATGCATCCAACTTATAAAGTTTGCCAAGTCTAGTGCCCTTAGCCACTATCTTACCCTTCTTCTTGATGAAACATTCATTTGAAGCAAAGTCAACATTGAAACCATTGTCTACCATTTGGCCAACACTTAGTAGATTCTTTGTTATTGTAGGAATGTACAAAACACCTTCTATGTTGATCTTTTTGGAAGATCCTAAGCAAAGGGGAATGCTACCAACTCCTTCAATCTTACAAGCTTCATCATTTGCTGTATAGATAGACTTTATAGGTCCATCATAAGATAAGAGAGAAGAGAAAAACTCCCTTTTACTAGTCATGTGTGAACTAGCACCCGAGTCAATCCACCAAGGATCTTCTCCTTTGAAGCTTGTTGAAGAAAATATGGACATCATGAGAGAGTCCTCATGTGAACTCTCCTCCTCCTCCTCTTTGCTCATGTTGGCTTGGATTTGATCTTGCTTCCTCTTGAAGCATTCCGAGGCATAATGCCCCATCTTGCTACAATAGTAGCACTTCACCTTTGATTTGTCCTTCTTGACTTTGGTGGTTGATGGAGATGCCTTTGAGGGTCCTTCTTGATCCTCAAGCTTTGTAGACTTCTTGAATGTTGATCCTTTGCCTTTGGACTTGCCTTTGCCTTTGGTGAAGAGAGCTTGGTCATCTCCACCTTGGATGGAAAGCCTATCCATCCTCTCTTGCATTTGGCTCCTTCTTGATTCCTCCGCCATGAGTGTGCCTTGGAGTTCTTCAAGTATGGGTAGCTTACCCGTAATTGCATATCCCTAAACCAAATTGTCAAATTCAAAGCTGAGTCCATTCAATATGAGTTGAACAAGCTCTTCATCCTTGATAGGATCACCTATAAAGGCTAGCTCTTTGTTCAATTCCTTTACTCTTAGGACAAAAGTATGTGCACTCTCTCCTTTCTTTTGATAGCTTCTATAGATTTGATTCTTCAAAGCTAACATTCTAGTTTGGTTCTTGGATTCATATACCTTTTGCAAAGTCTCCCAAGCATCTTGAGCTGAAGTGCAATCTCCTACCTCTCTTAAGAGTTCATTTGCAACATTCATTTTTATGCAATGTAGTGCAACATTGCACCTCTTGATGTATTTGGCTTTTTCTTGAGGATGAATAGGTTCACCCTCCTTACCATTTACAATTTCCATCAGATCTTGCATGATCATGATAGATTCCATTCTAACTTTCCATATGGAATAGTTAGTTTTGTTGAGCCTTTCATTAGTATCCAAAAGATATGCATTTATAGATGCCATCTAGTCTCCTAATCAAGGACTTGACACAAATGAAGGTTACTTCTATTGATTTGATTGAAGGTCTACCTTATCCTACTTCTTAGGGACCTGAAAAGATCAGTAATAGACTTCCTATAAAGATCTAAGAATGATCTCTAACAAAATCAAATCATAGAATACTAGAAACAATGCACTTGCTTGATTGAAGTAGACAATACTAGTAGAATTGCCCCTCTTTCTATAAAGAACATTAAAGCTTCCAAATGATCTGATCAAGAGTGAATTTCAGCAACCTAATATACTTTCAAAATCACTTGTAAAATATCTAAATGGAACTTAATGAGGATGCAACACAATCTACTATCCAATCACAAGCAAAAAATGATCAAAATTGATGAAAAATTGATCTAATTTGGTGCATAAGTCAAGCAATGGTTGGACTGAACCTAAATCACTATAGGAGGTGTCTACTACACCTTAGAACAGCCTTGAAGAGTCCCCAAAACTCTGATCTTCCCTCTCCTTGAATGCTAGAAAGCCTCCTCTATGAAATCACCTCCAAAACTCGCTTAGAAATCAATGCTTGGAGCAAGCAAAACTTGCTATCTTGGTAATGTGAATTGAATTCAACTTTGCCTCTGGTTTTAGACACTTAAACACTTGCAAATGAAGTCACAAAACACCAATCTCCAATGTATTTGACTCACTTTGAGTTCTAGAATCAATACTAGATGCTAAGATCCAATCTACACAAGATTTAGATCAAAAATTGTGATCAAATTGAATCAAAACCAAGGATTTAGCTCATTTCAGCCTTTAGGCTCTGATACCATGTAAAAATTATGCAAAAAAGGATCCTAAAACAATTGAAATGATGAGGAAAACAATAGATTATGATTTCATAAGATTAGCACAAGTTGAACCATCAAAATCCATCAAAAACCTATACTTGAACCTCACTAAATGGCCCAAATCCTTGAAGAAGGCTTCACACGTGTGAAAGTACGGCCTCCCACAGTCTGAGTACTGTACACCATACCTACATTCAATCCTATAATCATTAGTAATCACAAGTACTCAAACAATTATGAACATAGAGAGCAATTGCACCATTATGAGAGAAAAAACATGAAATTGCTTGATCGATTTTGGTGAGATATCATCACCTATATATACATGATCCATCACGATTTTGGGCAGGTATGAGTAGCCCTAAACCTATCCCTAATGCTAATTTTGGTGGATCTTTCATCCCTACCAAGTTAGGGTTGGAATCTTGGAGATCCCTCAACAATGCAAAAACTACCAAAAATAGCTCCTATGTTTTCTCCCTTGTATCTAAGCATAATTTGGACTCATTCCAAAGGTTCTAATACTTAGGTCTACTTGAGAACATCCTTATGAATGGAATCCTATGCTATTTGGCACGTGTGACAAGCCACATCATGACCATCTAACTATTTACAAGTCATATGACCAAAACTAGTCAAGCTAGAATTGTGAATTTTTAACACTTGCCATGTGGGAGCATTTACTCATGCACATGCAAGGATAAGCTAATTTCTAGGTGACTAGTCAACTTGACTAAAAACTAGTCATATCATGTTCACACTTAACTTGATTGATACAAAATCAAAGTAGTGGGAACAGGCTCCACACGTGTGAAATCAGATCATGAACATTGTACTCATGATTGATCTTTATTTACGATAAAAAATGACAAGTGAGAAGTGACAATTTTCAACACTCCTCATTTCTAACTTGGCAAATCTAATGTACATCTATCTACAATATTAAGAGCATATCTTAACTTGAAAAATGGATCTTTGGACAATGGCTTGGTTAAGATATCAGCTATGCATTCGGATGATGGTACATGATGTAGTTGCACCTCCTTGAATTGTACCTTCTCCCTCATAAAGTGGTGAGCTATCTCAATATGCTTTGTTGTAGCATGAAAGATACGATTGGAAGAAATTTGTTGAGAAGCTTGATTGTCACAATATATGTAAGGGATCTCCTCGGCCTTTAGCACATGTAGCTCCATCAAGAGTCTTCTTAGACATATGAGCTCTTTAGTTGTTGAAGTCAATGCCTTGTACTCGGCTTCAAAAGAAGATAGTGAGATAGTATCTTGCTTTTTGGAAAGCCAAGATATCACTCCTTTACAAAGGAATGTTGCAAATGCACTGATGGACTTTCTATCCATCTTGTCACCTGCAAAATCTGAATCCGAGTAGGATCTCAAGTGCAACTTAGATCCTTCATAAAGTATGCCAAAAAATCTAGTACTAGAAACATATCTAAACACTCTCTTGGCACTTTTCCAATGATTCACTAAAGGAGCTTGCATACTTTGGCTCAACTTGCTTACACAAAAACTTAAGTCAGGTCTAGTGATGGTTAAATAGATTAGGGAGCCTGTAAGCTTTCTAAAGAGGGTGATGTCCTCAAAGGATGCTTCATCACCTTCATTAGTTGCTTTGAAGACATGCTCCATAGGGGTGTGAATTCCCTTACAATCTTTCATACAAAACTTTTCAAGAATGAAAGTAGCATACTTAGATTGACTTATGAAAGTACAATTGCTACTTCTAGACACTTCTATCCCAAGTATAAACTTTAGGAAGCCTAGATCTACCATCTTGAACTCACTAGATAAATCAACTTTTACTTTGCATATGCCTTCATCATCATTTCCTATCATAATGATGTCATCAACATAAAGCACCGAAATGATGATCTTTCCTTCATTACATTTGAAATATAAAGAAGATTCATAAGCACTTAGTACAAAGCCAAGGGAATAGAGAAAATCATGCAACCTAGAGTACCAAGCTCTAGGTGCTTGCTGTGAAAAATTCAACTAGTTTCATCACATTTTGCAATATTTTCATATTTGGCATATTGAGGCCAAAACTTGTTTTAGACTTAGAGGTTGACTTTTCAAAGTTCATTAGTCTAAATTTCATTTGAATAAACACTTTTTGAAAGTGTGGGAAAGATAGAATGTGAGTTTGAGTAGATTCAATTTGAATAAGTTGGGTACATTGAATCTAGACCCAAAATTGGTAGGGTTAGCATTTTGGTGGGAAAAGCAAGTGGCCAAATAGGGTTTGGACCTGCTATAAAAGGATGTAACTCATGGAGAGAGTCATCTTCTCTCTTCTCTATCTCATTTCATGCTTATACATGGTTCTCTTGGGTTCTACTATCCATTGGTGCACTATCTTGGTGATTGCTTGCAATTCTATGTGTAGAATGAACTATATTTGCTATTTTTGGATCCACACGTGTGAAATATAGTAGCTTGCTGATTTTGTACGGACAACAACAATACATAATCATTTCATTCAAGTTTGATCAAGTTCTATAAAGAGAGAGAGAGAGAGAGAGAAGAGTAAATAACTATCATTGTTATGGATGTAGTGTTACTGCTTAGTGTTAATGGATCTTAGTGTTAGATATGAATCATATGCACATGCTGGATTATGAAATATGCTATCGCTCTCATGGGAACGTACCTCCGTGTGACAACTAGTTAATCCTCATCATCTCCTTGATGGTTGTGTGCTTGGATCTAGGGTTGAGAGAAGGATAGGAAATGCCCACTACAAGAAGCCTAGAAAAAGTCAAGAGAAGCATGTTGTGCTTGAGGAACTGGCAAAGCTAGTCGTTCAAGAAATCCAAGGCCAAAATTTTGAGCCTGGTTATTAAGATCAGATCCCTTATAGGTCGTAGGTTCCCGATATTGAAGCTTAGTGTATCTTTGTTGGATAATTCGAGGATTAAATGAGCAAAAAGTTGTTTCATGTCTCATAGAGTTGCACATATGACAAATAGTATTAGTCATTCGTCTTTTCATTGTTGGACACCCATTTATGGTGTGATTCCCTGCATAGATCATACACCAGACAATTTCTCGACTAGGAAAAGTTCTAGCAAACTTTTCACCTGCTTTGGCACTCTTTTCTTGTTGCTCTTCTAATGCTCTCATCTTCTCATCGAACTGAGACTGCATCTTTTCCAGCTGCATCTGTTACTTTTGACCAAGTTTCTCAAATTCGTTAATCATCAACTCTGCTATTGCACTGATATTTGTGGATGTAATAGTGGTGGATGTTGTAGTAGTTTGCCCCGCTGTATATGGCAGCATTCCAATATTTGGTTCATCATCAGAATCTTTGTCCTCCTCTTGTATTGCATCGTCCATAGCATGTTGTAAGGAAACATAATCAGTTCGGCGTTTAAGCTCACAACAAATCCTTTTAGGTAGACTTGTTAAAAACCACATGATCATGGCATCATTATTGATTAATTCGGGATAACACTCAAATCTGAGGTGTTTAACCTGTTCAATATAATCTCGTACTCCTTCTCTCTTTCCCATTTTAATTTTACTTAAAAGTAGGAAAGGATCTTCCATAAACTTTTTGGGTTTGAATCTTGTGATTAGGCCATTTTTAATCACTCTCCAATCCACACATTTTGTTTCATCTTAGTTATAAAACCAATCTTGTGTGGCTCCAGTTAAGGCCATAGGAAATAGCTTAAGTTTATCTTGTGAAAAAACTTCGCCATAAATCTCACACAATGGAGGTATGGGTGGTCCATTAGGTGGTCCATCAAGTGGTCCATCATCTATATCAGACATCTTTGCAAATTACTTCAAAAGGACAATGAGATTGGATCTAGATTTTTCAATCATTATCTATTTCTAATCAGATCTGTAAAAAACTCTATCACGTGACAATAATCAGATTTCTAATTTCTGGAAAAAGGATTTTGATCAAGTGATTGATACTTCTAAAATAAGGATTTTTCAGAATCAATATCAAATTGTAACAGAATGTTCTAGAAATTTGACAATGGCTAGATCTAGTAGATCAGAATTCAAAAATAGTATTGGCAAAGGTTGACTCGGCGAAGGTTCTTGATTGTTATTTTGGATAAAAATCACTTATCTGGCTATTTTTGACAAATCTGGTAATATTAACCTTCGTCGGATTGACAATGACTATATCTGGTATTTGATATGGCTAGGGTAGAACTGGCGACGGTTCTTTCTGTCGAGAACAATAATGTTTTTGCAGCTTGAAGAGGATTAAAATAGACTTTTTTGATGATCCTGATAGATCTAACCTTCGCCAAACTCAAAAATGACAGAATACTATATTTGAAATCCTCAGAAAAGGCGGTGAACGTTTAGGTAAATGATCAAGAGTAATACTGTTATTTTTGTCAAAAAAGAATCTTTTTTGACAAAAATAGATCAATATGACAATTGTCCTTGACTTAATGTTCGCCCAACTTACTGATGATCAACTAACTCTAACTTTGGCAAAGGTTCTCTCAAAGAACTGATATTTTTGCAGAAAGGTGTTAAACTTTCCACAAAAGGTTCCCAACAACTAGATGAACAATCACTTTAGCCTTCTATTTTTGATATTATTCGTCGTCGATCTTACAATAGATAGATCTGAATCACACCTATGTACAGTAGAACGGACGAAGATTCTTTTTCTATTTTTTTAGGATTTTTGGTGGTTTTGTGATTTTTTTTGTTTTGTTTCTACAAATCTACTGGGAATTAACCTTCGCCTTTCACACTGAAGATTCTTTGTATGAAGGCGGTGTTGACTGCAAGTCGGCGAAGGTTCTTTGCCAGAGAACAAAAAGTTATCGAGATTGATGACGATTTGGTGATCAGTATGGCTTCCCTGCTCAACAATCAAATTAGATTTCAAACAAGAAAATCCACTCAAATCAAGCAAGATCTCTCCCAATTTAACCCTAAAATGCAATTTTAACCCTATTATGTCAAAACAAGATGTCTAAATGCAAGCTAACATCCATCCAAACATGCTGAAAACTGAAAAATTGGCATAGCTCCCCGGCAACGGCGCCAAAATTGTAGTGAGCATTTTCTATCCTTATCTCAACTAGATCCAAGCACACAAGCATCAAGGAGATGATGAGGATTAACTAGTTGTCACGCGGAGGTTCGTTTCCATGAGAGCGATAGTATATTTCATAATCCAGCATGTGAATATGATTCATATCTAACTCTAAGATCCATTAACACCAGCATTAACACTAGATCCATTAACACTAGATCCATATCAATGATAGAGAATTACTCTTCTCTCTCTCCCTTTCTCTCTCACAAAAAGCATAAGAACAATCAATCCCCATAAGCATCAAATCCAACAAATAGCAAATCCAAAAAAAACATGAGACTTAGAGGAGGAAAGATGGAGAGCAAAGACATTCCATATCCATTTCATAAGAGGGCCAACCTGCTTGTATTGAAATGAAGAGAACATGTACAAATGATTCGAAATTACCACTCTATATAGTGGATTTTAGGGCTTGGGCCTCAAATCCATTTGGCCAATTTCTAACTCCCTAATTATTTGAATTTGAAAAAGTGAGAGAACCCATTCAAAATGGGAGGAAACCAATTTGAATTTGAATTTTTGTGAGAAACCCTCCCTATTTTATTCACTAACTTGACTATTAGGCCCTACGACATTAAAAGTCTCACAAAAAGACCTAAAGTCCTTTATTGACTTGTAACTAATCAATTAACTATGTGATCATCGGGTTGGGGACTTACACACGCAAGGTGCCAAATCCCTCTCACTTATTAACTAGGTTTAGGGTTGCCTCGATATCCGCAAACCCTCCAACACTTATCCTTGATTTCATCACTGAGAATCTGAACCAATCAGATTCTAACATTTGTGCCAAGCCTAGACTTCTGCAAATACAACCAAATGCATGAAAGCTATAGATAGCTTAGCTACCCGTGATGGTAGACCCCCATCGATGCCAATGCCAATGACTATGCATGAAAGCTATAGATAGCTTAGCTACCCGTGATGGTAGACCCCCATCGATGCCAATGCCAATGACTAGTGACCTGCTATACTTCCAAATGAGCACACCATGAAGTCTTCATCATCAATGTCCCCTCCAGTAGATCTCTAAAAAACCACTCACCATAGCGTTTTCTTCTTAAGTTGTGTTAGCTTAAATTTGCAAGAATGGGTAGTTGAGATCGAGTTTACGGACTCCCATTAACTAGTTCATAATAATGAAACTTGACTTTGTCTTACTAATTTAATTGCTTATTATTTTCAATCTAAAAAATATTAAGCCCTTACAAATGGAATCTTGAAAACATGGAACCTGTAAGGATTGAATCTTACAAATGGAGAGCCCTCATGCATGGAATCTGAAAACATTGAACCCAAAAATACAAAACCCTCTTCTATGGAACCTACAATTTTTGACCTCTGATGACATTGCATGTGCTCTATTTAATTTTCAACTAAGAATTTCATGACACATTGAGTTGAATAATATGTGATTATCGGCATATCACAAATATAATAGCTTATTATCTGATCTTGGTGCTACCATGGCTCAACATAAGGACTCGCTATTTATCTCCATAACATGACTCTAAACATCCATTATCTAGTTCTTAGACTTTGAGTAATTCCCCATAGACAATAATTTATATGATATTGATGTTTATGTGCATGCGGATTAATGTTAACCATGAACAACTTATATTACATAATACATTATGTGTCTTTAGTCATGGTCGTAATCACCATACAAAGATAAATCAAGCGAGGGAATCAAACGAGGCATAATACCACCTAATGATATGAGAATGATTGCACATATCTTGATTTGTCAGTATGACTGATCCAACATTTACATGCAAGAACTACCAATCGTGCCAAGTGAAGAGAGAAAACTCTCTAGAACCATTTCTGAATGCATTGAATTGAAGGTATATTTATATCTAAACACAAATTAATCCAACCCCAACCTGAAGGTAAAGAATCTGTCAAAAGCAACCAAAATGTCTCAATCTTCGACACACTTGCCAGATAAAGCTACGCATCTCATTCCTTGACAACAAAAGCAACAATCTCCACAGCTGTGAGAGGACTTGCCTGTATGGGGCCAGAAGACAAAAACAGTGACCTTTCAATAGTTAAGTTTGACGAGAGCCTATTAAGTTGGCATAAATCTCAAAGCTCCTCTCACTAGAATTCGAGGAGAATTCTGTTATAATACACCAATGTTTGGGAAATAATTAAGGAGTGCATGTGCACCTACACTCCTGGCCCCACTCCATCCAATGGTGGATGGGGGCTCAGGAAAAAAAAAGATATGTCCCCCCTTGGATGGGGTGGGTGGGACCTGTGCAGCAGAGGCACTGCAGGTGCATCTCCGGCATTGTTTGAAGCCTTTCACATGGCAAACTATCAGGTTTTTGCAGAAGTCAGAGAACTAGAAATATGGAAATGTTATTTAAGAAAATAGCCCAAGTTGTAATAGCATGTCGTTAAACTTAGAATTCCAACCATAGGAGAACAAACTTCTGTTCCAAAATAACAAAAGCAGTATATTAAAAAATTTGAGGAGCTCCCCCCATCCATATTAAGAATGTATAGAAATTTGACACAGCAAGTTTATGATCGGCTACCATATCTGCATCTTATGGTGCAGATCAAAGAGTTAGGAGCGAGTCAGCCTCAAAACAACCAAAAAAGACCTTTAAAGGCTACTACAAATGTAGACAGTGATTATACATAACTTGACCTCAAGCTTATTCCACATGGTGAACTCTTATGAAGGTTCCTCGAATCTGAGAAGTTCAAGTCATTTATCATTTTCTAGCTATACATTCTCAATGCACACACGCGTTGCTTTACAGTTTCCTTCACTTTCATCTCCAGACCTGGAGAAACTGTACTAAAAAACATCCATTCAGTGACTAGTAGACTTTGGAAGAACCCAACTTAAATTAAAATTTTCAAGATTTTTGCTGTACTCTCTATCTCAGTGTATTTGCTAAAAGAGACATTGGCAAAAAGATGCACAACTCTTACAGAGTCAACCAATCAGGTTAATACTAGGACTCCCTGAGGATGGCGTACTTTCATACAAGGAGAGTAAATCGGGAACTTGCTGAGGAATAACAGGCTTGGATGGCATTGCAGTTGATGGGACTTCTAATAACCCCTCCAACTGTTTGAAGGGATCACTTGAAGGGCCAGCAGAGTCACCGTCACCTAGATCTAAAAGGTCTGGAGTTGCAAGATTTTGTGAAACAGGCAAAGACTTTTCGTGACCTTTGTCAATCGATGTGCTGGAGTTGGCAGAACGCATCTGTGCAGACTGTTCATTGGCACCTATATGTGGTGCTTGACTGCGAGAGTGAGAAGACTTTGAAACTTTTCCGGTGCTCCCAGAGCTTCTACTGGAACTTTGCGATTTTGGAAAGGTGCCCCCAAACAATGAAGCTGCAAGCTTTTGTTTCTCTTCTGAAATTTCTGGACGCTGTTTTCTGGAGGTGACATATCTTGACTCAACAGCGCTTTTTAGTGAGCTTTCCACAGGTTCATCTTTTGAAAATTCAGCAGGAGAATTTCCAGCAGCAGATCTTCCCCTGTCAGCAGAGGATGTAGATGATGCTGGGGTATTATTGTAGGTTGGACGTCCCCATTTCTTTTGAATGCCATCAAGCCGCAAGCTAGCAGCTTCAGTGTTTACCAACTGTGTATCTGTCATAGAAGTAGAATGCCCAGCATAAGTAGCTCTCAAATTATTATTAGTCGTCCTTTGGTCTTCAAATTCACGGACAACAGTCGGCTGGAACGAGCTCAAAGATGGGACAGGTAACTGAGGTCTTTCATATGCTTCAAACCGCAAAGAATGACTCAAATCATTTTGATTGTTGCTACTAGCCAAAGTTGTTATGCCACCAATGCTCAGCCGCTCACTTTCAGATAAGTAAGGTCTTGCTCCTTTTTCCAAGGCTGATTTCACAAAAGCATTCAGAAAAGCAAGACTTTTGTCCACCTGCAGATATATATGCAGTAGATACTTCAACATGATGGTTGTTCTTACTTGCACGATTCAAATCAGAACTTCATCTTTAATTTGATTATTGCAACTAAAAGAAGGCATAAAGGTCAACTAGATGGCAGTGTATCTATCTAGCACATAGTTCATATAAATTAAAATTTTCATTTTTTACTGCCAAAATCTTCAGAGTAAACTGTTCATTTCAGCCAAAGAAAATAGCTAGCAGTCCGACATGTGAGAAGTTGTGAGTCTCCCTAACTATGCATTCTTCTCCCTCCACAGAAGTACAATAGCTTACGATAATATTAAAGCGTATCTGAATCCAACCACTTTCGATTGAAATAGTCCTCTGGCTACAAGAGCTTCTCTCCACAAACTCTTTAGAACCAGCATATGCGTATGAAGAGTTCTACCTGACTAGAAGTGCAAATAACTGAAGCTCTGAGATTGCTAAACTCAAATCCTGGAGACCAGTGATGATTACATGGAAGGAAACGTTACACACATACTGCAACAAAGACTTGCATTTTTTAATGCAATGCAGATAATCACCTCAATATCCTCACAACTTGCATCCATGGGCATTACTGTTGCAACAGTTTCGTCATTAAGGCCAAGCAATGCCTGTAGCTCATATGCTCGCTGCTGAAGATTTGTTGAGTGTGAAGTAGACAGCTCCTCAATTAATGAGCGACACTGATAAATGCAAGGCAAACAAAAGGATAAGTTACATATCGAGCTACTAAAAGCGTAACAAATTCGAGCATGACCAACTGGAACAGTGCATATATAAGTTATGCCTCAACTCCTTGAAGTTCCAAAATTACTTCAAAGAAGTAGATAAGAATTTCTTTAAAACTACTGCTGATCATAAACTCCGACACCACCGACGAGCACAAACAACTCCGCCACCAGACAACAGAAATAAAAAATGGCAACAAATATCAGAGTGATCATTCCTACTTCACGGCCATGCACAATGTCATCATTTGCAAGAACAAGTACCTCTGATGTGAGTCCAACTTTCCTGCCAGCCCCCTTCTCGAAAGCACATATTTTTGTGATAGCTGTGATTGCATATCCCTGTTTGAGCACAAACCCAAACAGGAGATCAAACTTGTCCAGTATTCACGATATGCGAGGTATACTTTGCAATGATCCCCTCTTCAGAAAACTGACCTTGTGGCAAATCGATTCTTTGATGAAACATGAATTTTATGTAACCTTTATAAAGTGTAAAAACTAAAAAAATATAAATAGGCTTGGCACACAAATTTGAGGTGCTAGCAGTACTATTAAACCTGGATCAATGGTTAGACTAGAGTGACTATAAGTGCCACTTGCAACATGCATCATACGAGTAATCTTTGAGTCTTATCTAAAGGTTGGAATCACATTTGCATTCTGGATCGCGCGATCCGGAACGTAACCGATCCGCGACCCGGATCGCGAATTTTTTTTTTTTTTTTGAGTTTAATACTAACTAAAACCTAATTGAACGGTGGACATGATGGAATGATTACAATCCAAGATCATCGAATCTGAGAACCATGAACGAACAGTTCACCACGGTTCTCAGAACCGTACGGTTCACAAAGATTTTAATGGTGAACCGTACTAATCAATTTATTTTTATTTTTATTTTTATGTTTTTTTTTAGTTCCCAAATGCCAAAAAATGCCAAAACAAGCCAAAAAAAAACGAGAATGAGGGCCAGAAACAGTGAAATGAGGGCCAAAAACAGTGAAATGGGGGCCAGAAACAGTGAAATGGGTTATTGGGGGAAAGGGTCCAAAAAAAATTAATTAATTAATTACAAGAACCGTACCACGGTTCATGAACTGTGATATGGTTCACCCAACGGTTCTTGGGACCCACGGTTCCAAGAACCGTTGGGTGGACATATATCATAGTTCAATCAGGCTATTTCTGATAGCCGATTCTAAGACGCACGTTCCGTGAAGTATTTCTGATTTCTGACAGATTAAGGCCTTTCCAAATATTT
Organism: Diphasiastrum complanatum; assembly: GCA_029204225.1. NCBI lineage: Eukaryota > Viridiplantae > Streptophyta > Lycopodiopsida > Lycopodiales > Lycopodiaceae > Diphasiastrum > Diphasiastrum complanatum. Next base: position 72,756,853 of record CM055095.1, on the reverse strand, counting down.
GCTTTTGAAATCAGAAATCAGTTTTGCTTTTGAAATATCTGCTTTTCCAATAGATATCAGAAATCAGTCTTGAAATGGAGTTCTGATGCCAATGGTTTGCAGATCTACTGATTCCGTTTTATGTTAGAAAATGATAGAAAGAGTTAGAAGGAGCCTTCCTTAGACTGGCGGGAATTGTATACTGCTTGTGGAATAGCTGAAACCATCTGAAACCATCTGAAAATGCAGCCCAAAACCATTTCCAGATTTCTGATGAATGTAGCCTGCAGCCATCTGAAACCAAGCAACAGATCTGCATAACAATTGCTTTTTTGATATCCTTTCACATGATACCCATATTGGCAACTTTCCAAAAAAAAAAAAATATTTGCGATCCGGGAAACCCTAACGGGAATTCCCGGATCGCGTTCTGGAACTTGGCCTGCAACTATGGTTGGAATCTATACACGGGGCACAATCCATGAGATGGTTGGTTCTTGGGGCCATTGATGTATGGCTCTGTCCCTCCACATGTGAGTTGGTAAGCTCTTGTATTTTTGTTCCCTCATTCATAAATCTTGTGTTTCTTAGTTTATGTGCCAATCAGCCTTCTAGCATTCTCTCTGCATTGTTGATGAGTACTTAATCTAGTTCTATAGTTTCAAAGATGTTGTGCAAGCTATGAGAACCGTAGCACGCAAGCCAATTTCTTTCATTTGGTACCATGATTCACAGCTAGTACTTTACACTTGTGAATCCATGTTGTGGGATTCATCAAAAAAAGTACGACAGTTAAGTTGATACCTTTTGACCGATGAAACAATGAAATTAAACAAGGTTTTTTTTTTAATGCAGACATACAAAATGAGGGCCCATAGAAGAATTTCCTGTGTGAGATGTGGTTTAATGACAAAGTTCACAAGTTGTTGCACATCTGCTTGAAGGACATGATGAAGGGTTTGTGAGGATGTGAAAAATAGATCTTTGAGTTTGTGGCAAAGAGCTTGAAGGCTACCACACTCCACCAGAAGAAGCAATTCAGTCTTCATCACTTTATAGTTCAGTAGCAAACATATTCTTGATATTGTAGTTTCAGCTGATACCATTCTCCCATATTTGCTTTTAGGTTCTGTGAATGACATGTGTCTGTGATATGGTATGCATTTCCTCTCTGAATATCTGACACGATAGGCCTTTTTTCAACTCTCTTCTTCTTGGATTGATCCATCCATGATAGTATCGATTATTCAGTTCAAAGAACCACTCGACATTTCATCATAAGAAATTTTCTTTCCATTTAACTGCAACTTCTGAAAGTCTATGGGCCTTACATCAAACTGAATTTCCAATAGAACACCATTTCTCAATTAAATCCCCCACCCATGAGAAAGTCTTTGTGGAAGTTTACAATTCTCAAATGCTATTTTAGATCATCTATTCTCTTCCACAACTTTCAAGTTTGCAATGTATTTGACAACTCTAATCATAGCAAATGCCTCCAAAGGAAATGTTAACCTACTCTGCTCTGGAAATGCTCCATTATAGCAGGGCACCCATCCTCAGCATTTTACAGATCCAGAATCTAACTCCTGTAGCTCAAGATCCAGAGTTTTTCAGTTGTAAACTCTAGCTGAGGAAAACTCCATAGCTTCAGAAAATAAATGCTCTTCCATTGCTTCATGCCTGGCTGCATCCTTCTGGGATTAGCTTGGCCTCAGTTGGATCATGCTAGGTAGCACTTTACAGTGCCCAATTATGTCATCTGTGGAGAAAGATCCGTGACTTTCCGTTTTTCCGTCAATTAGGCCACCATAGCTAGTTCCCTGAACTGCTTCCTTACTCTGGATCAAGGTTTGGGAATACTTCTTTCCAAAGAATCTATGAACGTTGTCATGAGTGTTTATTGATTGTAGTGGTTAATGGATAGGATCTAACTAGTAGAGGGAGTGCCGAACGGAAAGATCATCAAAAAAGATTTGACCTCTTCTTGTATCTTTGTAGCTCGTCCACCTAGAGGCTATCTACCTCATCAAGGACAAAGTCATACAAGTCTTGGAGTATTAGCAATGAATAGTTAGATGGATTTAGCCTCTCACTAGATTCCAAGAGAAATCCACCAATAGATCCCATCTTGATCTACTCCTTGTACATGAAGTACAAATAGGCTTCAAAGCTTTTGTTCTTCTTTGAATTTGCACTCTTTTGCAACCAAGTTTGTGTCCCTTTTTCAAAAATTGGAAGATCTACAAAGACCTTGGTCCTTCTTGAACAAGCTCTCCAATCTAGACTCTCTACCTCACAAAAAACTGAAACCAATTGACCCCTAGAGATTCACAAAGATCTCACTCAAGTTGTAAACCCCAAAAATGGACTCCTCCCTATTCTAGACACTTTAGTGGGATCCCAACTTGAGCCTCACACTCACAAAAAAAGGATTGACTAGAAACATTTGAGCTTCATACAATTCTCTTGTCAATTCTATACAAAAAATGAAGATTTTGACTTCTAAAGCTCTCAAAGATACTCGTTAGAAGCCAAGAGCTCCAAGTTCCTCTCCCCAAGCTAGCTTGTGTAAAATGAATCTCCTCCCATCCATACCAAGTCTACTCCTACTGACCCAAGAATACAATGTCTTAATGCTACCATGCCCATTGTAAACATGTGGCTATAAGATCACACCTGTCACATGCCGCCTAACCCTAGTCACTGCCCGCCAATTTACGACTTAACTTGCACGGTTGTACGTTGGCGCTACCAAACTCGCCACACAACACGTCCCGTGCAAATACACCGGGTTGGGACTGCACATGACTGCCTCAGGTGCCTCTGATTGGGAGTCATTGACCGTCTCAGATTGGTCCTGTGACCTCGGGAGCTACCGCTCTCATCGAAATATGTTCGATCCATGACTGGATCCTAACACTCTCTCGTTCCTCAATGTCATCGCTCCTCGATGACAAAAAACCTCAAGATAGGACCTCTGTAGCTAGACCTAAGTCTTCCATGTCGCTTCGGACAATGGCCACGTGGGCTATGACGCCACCCACTAGGCTATCGCCTCCATGCAAGCATTTCTTTAGACGACTTACCTGAAAAATTGGATGCACTTTGCATCCCTCAAGCAATTGAAACTTATAAGCTACCTCACTACTGACTTCTTTAATGGTTTGCCATGGTCCACAATACCTTGGTGATAGCTTTGCACACTTGCCAGTTCTCATCACCTTAGATTTAGGTGGCACTAGCAAAAAGACAATATCACCTCTCTCGAACTCCTTGTACGAGCGATTTCCACATACATAAGTCTCTGCTCTAGTCCGGGCCTTGGAGAAAGACTTTGATGTGCTAAATCCAACTTAGCCTGCATCTAAGTCAAGAACTCTACAACGCTACGTACCTCCCTGGGAATCCCTAGAGTCGCTGGAATCCATAATTGAGCTCAAATGGGCTCGTCTTTGTGGACACATGCTTTTTATCATTATACGCATACTCTAATGACAAATTTCACCCAATTAATTTGCGTTTCACTGACATATGCTCTAATATATCCTCTAGGACCTGGTTGCCTCTCTCTGTCTGCCCACCTGTTTGTGGGTGTTCAGTATTACACATCCGCAATTGTCTTCCGCGAACACTGCTGTCCAGATTGTGTTCCTGTGAACTTGAGATCCATATCTAAGACAATGGACTTCGAAAGTCCATGCAATCTCACTACATGATCAATGAACAATTCCGCAACTTGTGGAGCTATCACTTTCGTTTTGGTGGCAATAAAAATGAGCCATCTTAGTGAACCTATCCACAACTACCAAGATTTCTCTCTAAAATAGGACTTTCTCTCTCTAGAACGTGTTTTACCTTGGGCTATGATACCAAATGTTAGAACGCAACAGCTCCAAGCTCCTCTCCCCAAGCTAGCCAGTGTGCAGAATGAATCTCCTCCCATCCATAGGTAAGCTTTTTTTAAGCCCACTGCCTCCTATTCTAGTCCGAGGGCACTTAGCGCTCATGTGGGTGATCAGTCCACTTGGGTGGCCTACCAAGTATAGTATCTACCCCTACTGACCCAAAAATATAGTGTCTTAATGCTATGCCACCCCCATGCCCGCCATACAAATGTGGATATAAGACCGTACCAGTCACATGCCAGCGGATCCTAGTCACTACCCGCCAAATTACGGATTAACTTACAGCCCCTAAAACCCCTATTACAGCCCCTGTTATAGCCCCTCAAACCCCTAGTACTTCGGAACAGTTCCTATACTGTTCCTTCAGAACGGAACGGCTGTTCCTAAAGAACGGTACTGTACCCATTCCTAAGGAAAATCCTTAAGGATGGGCTTCTAAGTTTGCAGCATCACATCAGGCTGCTGTAGCAGGTTGCTTGGACATGGATATAATGCTTTGCAGGAACAATACATCATGTAAGCAAGCCGTACCAGTTGCAGAGTCATACAGCAGGAAAGAAGACTGGCAGATCAGCAAAAAAATTTATCAACTTTGAAGTTGTCACAGTCAGGAAGGCTGTCCCAGGTAAAATATGGGCAGATCAGGTGGAAGTATTTGCAAGGGAATGCACATAATAATTTCTCAAAAATAGGCTGGAACAGAGTCTAATTGGGCCGGTACAGAAACTTGCCAGCAAGCAATAAATTGCAGATCAGAAAAATTCAGTTTACAGCAGTAATTGCATAGGTATCGGATGAAATCAAAACAACTGTAATATTACATCAGATCCTGTTTATGGTAGAGAAGATAGGCATGTCGCATCGAGGTCACCAAATGGCACGTGAGAACAAAATCAGGCAAATTGGTAAAGATTATTTTGTTGTTTATTCCGCAAGTGAATAGGTGAAAATTGAAAATGTGGGTTACTCACTGCATTATGATGTACTTAAGTGAAATTAGGAAAGAGTTTACCATGGTTTACTAATGCACCCAGATAGCATGGAATGTACGCCTGATATTCCTAATGAACAAGAATGTGAGTATCCATGGAAGCGTTGGTACATTGAAATTTACGGAGTGATGATAAACTTGATGAGGGGGTGCTGCTGATGAACTTATGCTGCAAATACTGGGGAAGTTGATTGGCCTGTATTTGACGGTGTTGTTAGCTTTATGGAATAAGAGTATGTATGTGAATACACAAAATAGTGCTAGTGATTTGATATGGTTCTTGGAATATGTCGCACTATCTTTGGGTGACAGCTGCATGATAAGAATGCTGCATGCTAGATAAAGAAATAATTACTGATGTAATTGTGCAGGGAGACTTTGAAGAGTCTTAATGAGTGCCATAGATGAAGCCAATGAGCTTCATATTTTCTATACTTCAACTTAGATAACTGTCAGATAGAACGTACTGGACACTGGCTGCTACAAAGTTCCGCCATGACTAAATGTCAGTATGAAAAGCAAAATTCTACAGCCAAAAAGGACATATAAGATGAGTTATAAGAAATCCCATCAGTTTTAGTACTTCAGTAGCAGAACATACAGTGAAGAGATGCTAGGCCACTGTGACTACAAGTCTAGCTGCAAAATAGCTGTTAGCTAGAGATCTGCAAGCCTGATCGTGATATTGTACCAGATAGTACTTTAACACCAAGATGCAATGAAAATTACTACAGATATCATAACGGCACAAATAACATGAATCTGCAGTTGTCTTTGTTGACAATGTTCTCTCGTAACGTAGCAGCTATATCGTTATAGTTTTCTTGTGCTGTTGTAATCTAAAAATTGTTTCATTGAAAAGTAACTCAAGAAGGAAAGCAAACTTTCAACTAAAAACTTAATGATCACTTCTTGGAAAAGCATATACGTCCTAAAGAATGTGTACAATACTTCAAAAAAGGAGACTATCAAAACAGACTACTATTATCATCATTTGTTTACTAAATTTGGAAATATTCAGAACAATGGTGAGATCCCACAATGGCACTATTTGGAAGCCTATTACATAAATAGTTAGCACATATTATGGCCTCTCCCCAAAATGACTATTCCCACCTTCACAGTATTGTCTCCAGGATGTGCCTCTGCTACATCACAAAGCTTTCCTATTATGTAGTCTGCTGAATGACTACCATCAGCTGTTCCATACTCTCCTAAAACCCAGCAGATGACCTACAAGTACATTCAATCATTATGTCAGCCTCTTGAAATATTAGGTTGCAAACTGTTTGCAGATGGGAAGTCAGAAAACTTTCTAGCAGCCTGCTAGCATAAGATGAACTCAATACTGTTTGTAGAATTGTTAGAACCTACCTGCAGAAGTACCGAAGGAAGCTTTGGCTCCCCAAGAACCTGAAGGTATGATTCAACCTGCACCACCATAAATATACATTAGAACACATTTTGAGAATACAGAGCATGTACTTGCACAGAAACACAATCTGCATCCATAACCTAGACCAGAAATGTGCAAGATGAGTAAGCTGTCTGACTCACTGCTGATGATCTAAGCTGGTTGTCGGCATCTTCATCTTCCCCTCCAGCACCTTCAGCAATAAGACGCATCAAATCATGGGCTACTTTGGCAGGAACTAGATCTCCAGCAAACTCAAATACCTGATTCATTGTCTGTCCATAGACAATAAACCACAAATGCTCAAGTTAAAACAGCAGAGAATTTTCAACTTTGATTAAATAGCTTAGAATCTTCTCACTATTTAGATTTTTTGTAACAGCTAGACTAAAGGGTCAACTATTTTCTCTCTCTCTCTCTCTCTCTCTCTCTCTCTCTCTCTCTCTCTCTCTCTCTCTCTCGCTCGCTCGCTCGCTCGCGCGTGCAAGCCTCCCTTGCACCATTCTAGCGATGGATGCCCGCTAATCAGCCAGCACTGCTGCTGGGCACCCCTGCCTCGATGGTGGATGCTGCCGTTGCTGCTGACTGCCGCTACTGATCTACCCAGCGCGTCTAGCTTGATGGCCAAGAATAAGGACTCACCTGCCTCTACTTTCGCAGATCCAGATGCAGCAGGTGGAACAGTGGTGCACGTTGCTGATGCTGCCGATCCTACTGAGATCTCTACTGCACCTGTCACAGATCCCTACTCTCTCTCTCCTCAACCTAATGCATTCGCTACTCTAACAGTCGAAACACCTGTCCCAACTCCAGGATGGGAATACGGCTTCTGCCTACGGGAGATAACGATCCTTCAGACGACGGTTGCTCAGCTCCAAGAACATGTCAAAAAGCTACAAGCAAAAGTGGATCAACAGGACCGGCAGATTGCACACGTTACCCAATATCGGGACGCCACCGACGTATAACACATTCAAAACATAGATCGCATTTTGGCCGATTTTCAACGCCAAGTCAAGGACCAGGCTGCTCTCATAGAAGAGTTCCAAGAAGTCGAAGATCCAGATCGAGACCATCAAGAAGAACAGCACAAGAAATTGTGGGCTGATGTTCTCAAGGGTCAAGGTGGACATACTCCGGTTTCCTTTATATCTGCTACATTCACCAAGAATCGGCTCCGTGAACAAAAAGCCCTCAACGTTCGAGTGCGTGGAATCCCCAATACACAGGATGCCAAAAAAAATTTGACGGACACACTCCAGCATAATGATGTTGGCCTGCCTGGACAAGGCCTGGCGCACCAAGAAAGATGCGGAAACATTAGTTATCCACTTCTCATCATCCACACATAGGAGAGATGTTCTCCGTTGTCGAGCCAACTTTCGTCCAAGTACAAGAACGGAAACAGGCCTGCCAGAAAGCAAAAGATTTGGCGAAACATCTCATTTACAAAGGCGGGATAGGGATAATACGTTTTGTAGAAAAAAGAGTTAAAGAGGTAGTAGAGACCTTAGTAGCAGAGTTAAGAAATGAGGAGTTCCGGCTTAGAGTTAGAGTCCGAGTTAGAGAACTGAAGAGATGTCCAGCTGAACTTGTACGTGGTTTACATAACATATAACCCTGGCTATTAATCTTTTCAATTTGTTAGTTGACGGCATTGATCCATCCAGTTTCCATCTTTTTTGATGTATTGTGCAGTCTTATATGCCTGAGGGCATGAAAAAGACATTAATAAAGCTTCAGCTTCTTCTTCTTCTTCTTCTTCTTCTCCTTCTCCTTCTCTCTCTCTCTCTCTCAAGGGTAGCTGCCTCCATTCTGCAAGCGTCTGGTAGGCCAATGACCCCCCTTTCTACGTCATGACAACTTCCCTCCTATTATGAAAAAATACAGTTGCTCCACCTCTTGCGGAGCTTAGCTGCAGCTGAACTTGCCCACCTTCATGCATGTTCTGTACTATCAATTTCTCTTCTTTCTTCTGTCGTACAAACACCACCCATGGGGTGAGTAAATGTCTTCCATCTAGCCCACTTCCAAATTTTTCTAATAGGTTCAACATCGCAAACTATGAGATTGAAGATGAAGAATTACTCTTGCCTAAAACAGGCCCACTTTATTATGCATACAACAAGTTGAATCATGTATTGGAACAGCTCCACAAGTAAAGCCAACAATCATTGGCACAATAAGAACAAAACCCAGAGAGAGCAGCGCGTTCAAAAGGAGCTTAACTCTACTAAAAAACAAGAGGCAAACTTGTGGAAAAAGCATGAAGAGTTGATTAAGATAATCCTCGAGGAGAAAACTCATCGAAGATAAAGGATCTTCAGAGTAAATTGACACAGCATAAAGAAGACGAACACATCGGACAAGGTTGTGTAGGGGAAACACAGCAAAAAGAGAGTGCCAAATGGGTTTCCATCACATTGGAGAATTGAGGGAAAGCAAGGCCCTGCAAGAGGGTTGTGAATTCTCCTATAAAGGAAATATGGAGATTCTTTGATTCAAGGGTCTCACCGCTGCAACAATGGAGACACTAAAAAATGATAGATGGGCCACTTCATAGATGATGACCTCACGACTATATGAGTGAAGGAGGAGAGATGTTGACCATTCTAGGAGGCCAAGGAAATGCACCACTCTGGTAAAGTGCCTTAAGAGTACTTGTCATTTTTGGATAAAAGGACCCAATTAGAAGGACACGGCTTGAGTGCAAAGGTTCTTTCAAAGCATGCTTTATACACTTACTTTCTAGGGTACTGTTGGTGAACTTGCATAGTTTTCCTTCTGATTCCTTTTAATATTTTCCAGTGTTAGGTCTTTGGTTCGTAGTGTTCATTGGAATTAGGTCAAAAGAGTGCCTTCCTCTCCTAATTTGAGGCTTTTGTGTTGGATGCAGGCTTGCTCGTGTACTTTTGATGGTTCGACCTAAAGTCTCTCTCTTCCCAATTATCAAAGCCTTCATTGAGGCATCAAATATCTTGTGTCCTAATTGCCAAATGTACTAACCAAATGAATTGCTGCTTCAACAGTCAACCTACATCTTTCTATCCTTATCTCTTTAAGGTAGTGCAATGGGGTCTTGCATGTTCGAAGGTTTCAAGCGGTGAGAAATTTTAGTGCTCTACTTTCCAGAATAGGGAATCTTTCATGTCCAACTAATTTCTACAGGGCAAACAGATTTGCACACCACATACAGAAGTGGATAGAGCCTGCAGTGCTACATCAGTTTGCAGGTAGAGCGAAGAATCTAGCTAAAGGTACTTTCTTGAGAATTAGTTGGACAAGTTGATTGGGACAAAAATTTACATCACTGTGGAGTGCTCTAGTAGCCACATACAACCATAGTTTGGGTGAAAAAATCTAGGAGTTGTTCACATACTCTTTTGATACAAAAGGGTTACAAAACCTAGTTTGCAGGTTACACTAGCTTGAAATGATATTCGTGGTAGCCACACCAAACCTATATCAACCATATGTAGTCTGAAGGTGTTTTGATGAGTTGGGAAAAAAGTAGAACCCCAGATATCAAGTATACTCAACTTGCTTTTGATTTTCAGTTGTTTTTGTTGGTGAAGTGAAAAAAATGGTGGCTAAAGGTACATTAGTTATGTTCAAAAAACTAATGTGGATGAAAAATACTCCGCATGGAGAATTGAGCATTAAATTGCTCTTTGGCTTTGAAGAGAAACTATTTTATACTTGACAACAACAATAGTAGAGTTTTATAAGAAGAGGAAAACTATTGTATGTATGACTATTCAAATAGAAAGGAAAGTATTGATAGAGAATGCTTGAATACTCTTGAAGATGATCTCATAGAATCAAGAAATAATGGTTGAACGGAAGGTTGTGTGTTGCATATTTTCTTTGTAACTATGATTCAAAATGGGTCAGACATGGATGAATGCGTGCTGGAGGCTATGACTGCCATGAAGAAGACATGCATAGGATACATGAATGCGCGTTGGGCAATGAAGTCATAGGCATATGCAATGTGACTTGGAGTCAAAGAAGGATATTCATGAGATACCATTGAAACACACAAAGGGGCATCCTCGCCTCTCCCTATCAATGGTACTCACACACACAACCACAAAAACAACACTCTTATACCATGTGGGAATATATAAGAACTATTGTATTTTTACAAGCAAACATTCACATTGTCTTATACCATGGAAGAGAATTGATGCTCCGGTATGTGAATCCTATATCGATGTTATATCTACGATAATACCCAATGCAACAAAGGAGATGTGCAATCTTCAACCCTATAGAGCCCAACCACAAAGTTTTAGAGCATCAAGTTTCGTCATACATAGCATGGACAAGATTCTATGACATCCTTGTTCACGTTGTCAGTGCCTTAAAGTAGGTGCAGGTCACCTACACAAACATATGTCCACATTAGCTTTCATGCATTTCTACAATGACGAATGTATTGAGTTTCTCTCACTTCTTCGAAGGTAAAGGCAAACTCAATTATGATGAAGGCTAGCACTTGGTTGCTGGTGTCACAATATGCCAGCTCAATCTCACCACTCAATATTGGTCAACTTCAATGTGCTTCATTGGTGCACAATGAATCAGGTTCTTTGTAGTTAGAAGTCACTATTTGTCCTATTTGTCCTTTAATGGAGATTCCTGTTGATGCTCTGACTGCGAAGTCGAGGTACCAGAAGGTACACCTTGGACGGTTGTCAGGGGTCATCAAAGTTTATTTTCTCCCTGGGTGGAATCTTCTCCAGAGATAGTACGGCGAGTACAGAGCTTTCTCCAGGCTTGCCTCTGGTGTTTGGCTCTTGGGTAGCCCATATTGGGATTTTGGGCTCTTCATCTCTATCGTTGTTGTATGTGTAAATAAGAGAGGCCTTCCCTCTATCCAGCAGTGAGAGAAGCTGTGAGATCTTGAGGGAAAGAGCATAGTCTCTATGACATTCATCTATTCTATGAGAGAGACGACTCCTTTTCATTCTATTCTACTTCTTATATATGTTTGTGTGAATTGTTTATAAATTTAAAAAATGCTCCTTGGGTCCTCAAAACCATATACATTGCCCCAACTTCATTAAATATAGCATTAACCCCATGAAGGAGTCCAACCACAAAATCTTGGACCATCAACTTCATCATGCATAGCATGGACCGAATGCTATGACATCCCTTCTCAAGACATCAGCGCTATAGAATAGGTGCACTTCACAGGCACAAACAAAAAGAGTAAACGATTCACAATTTTATTTGATGGCACTACTATTGGAGTTACCCAGGAATACAAATTCTTGGGAGTAGAAATTTCACAAAACCTTTCTAGGCACTCATGCGTTGACCAATACGTATTGAAGGTTGGAAATCCTTTTCAAGATGGAAGAGGCTTGTCAACGTACAAAATTCTAAAGATGGCATACAACGCGGAGTCTATTTAAGACTTTGGTAACACTTGTACTCCTTCATGGATGTGAAGTTTGAGGCAATAGCATTCCGTGCTCCAAATGGGCTGAAATTGAACAAGTACAAAATAGGTTCTCAACATCAAATTTGTGACTAAAGCAAACTACCTATTATGATATTCTCATCTGAAACCAACGTACTTCCTTTGGAGGTGGTAGCTACGATTAGGTACATTTGCATCTGGTCGGTGACCGAGCCCTTAGAGGTGCAGCCTCCAGAGGGAGACCCGAGGAGAGCTGAATGGATAAGAAAAGATGAGCGCGCAATGACAATCATCGTTTCATCCATAAATGAAGATCTACTCATGCAGATTGAAGACTGCGAAAGCAGCCATGCAGTGTGGGAAAGATTGAAGTAGAAGTATGAAGTGAGGACTGCAACTTCAGTCGTGCACCTTTGCAATCAGCTGCAATCCATATGGTGGGATGGCAACCAGTTGGATCAGCACGTTGAGAAGATCAGAACGATCTTCGCTCAACTTGTTGCATCAGGACAGGAGCACCAGGTCCCAGCACCACAGCAGTTGATGTACTTCATGAAATCTCTACCGATGTCCTATCAGCCACAGAGAATTCTCATACTGAGTCTACCAAATATGACATTCGACAAAGCAGTCAGTCTTGTTGCTGATGAGAGACGAAGGAGAGCGAAGCAGTGATCAAGTGAAAGCTCTCTTCACAAAAGGAAAGAAGAAAAACAAAAACAAGCCAAGATTTCAGAAGATGAAGTCCTCGAATCAACAATCTTCTTCCTGCGATCACTGCCACAAACCAGGCCATACGGCCAACAAATGCTGGTTTAATCCAGCAATACCTTGCATGCACCGCAAGAAGAAAGGGCATTCTGCATACGATTGCAGATTCAACCCAAAAAGAAAGAACAAGGCTGAAAAGGCAAACGTTGTAGAGTCATCTAAGGATGCAGAAAGAGGTGACGAAGCTTTCACGATACTCGATGAAGCTTTAACAAGCTACTCTGAACACGACTACGATGTAGTCATTGATTCAGGAGCAACATCACACATAACTTGCAACAAGAAGGTCTTGATCGACTTTCGCGAACTCGAAAACAACAGAGCAGTGATTCTAGGTGATGGGAGCAGACATGATGTCAAAGGCATCGGCACTCTACAGCTGCAAACACTGTCAGGCCAAGCGGAGCTACCAGTAGCACTTTATGTGCCCTCACTCAGGAGGAGTATATCACACAGTCTACGGATAGCGATGGATCAGTTTCGGGTTTCTTCACATCAGCTGGCCATTGAGACCGGCAAATACAGTGGCACTCCACGACAGGACCGGCTCTGTAGCATGTGTGCTATGCATGAGATTGGAGGATGAGTCACATTTCCTCTTCAGATGTCCAGCCTACTATGAGATTCGGGGGAGGTACTATTGCTTGTTCAGAGAGCACCCAGTTACACTTTCTACCTTGATATCTTATGAAGACCCTAGATGTGTCGACTGATGATCCGGGAGATGTCAGACCTGAGGAGGAGGAGGCTAGATGATACACATTCCCTGACACAGCTGAGCATCGATGAGTGCATATCCCATCGGAGACAGAGATCCAAGGTACACATAGGCTGCGATTCAGATGAAGAGGCCGAGATTCCCGATTCCTTCATACATCAGCAGCAGAGACCATGTCGACGGCCAAAGAGACAGCCAGCTATTAGACCACAGCCCAAAGCGCCACGGCAGCAGAGATGACACTGACACAGTCACAGCCACTGATTAGTTCATTCTTCACTAGGCGAAGATCACGTGATTTAGTGCCCGAGGATGATGATTCTGACGATGACGAGGATGATAGCAGCTCACATGCTCATAGAGATCAGAAACAGTGTACCCCCACCATCATGCTACTACCAGGATCACCAGACATCCTATGCAAAGACGTACTATTACACATGCTCGTGCTCACAGACGACGCCGGCAGACTCCAGCGCTCTCTCATGTTGCGGCTCACATTACATCTTTTTATAGCAGCATCAGCAGCAACATAGCATCATAGCCTTGACATCTTGACACCTACATATGATTATTATGCACACACACTCTCGCATACGTGTCTAGTTTGTAGTAGATGCTTTCTTTATTACAGTTTTGGAGACGTTTTATACGCTCCCATGGTTACCACATACTTGACATGTACTTCATTAGTCTTATATGCCTTTTGGCATGGAAAAGACATTAATAAAGCTTTCTTTCTTCTCTCTCTCTCTCTCTCTCTCTCTCTCTCTCTCTCTCTCTCTCTCTCTCTCTCTCTCTCTCTCTCTGTCTCTCTCTCTCTCTCTCTCTCTCTCTCTCTCTCTCTCTCTCACACACACACACACATTGACAAAACCTGAAGGTGATCCCTACTGTGCAATTTGTGTGGCACTATTACTATCATCAGTCACATTCCAAAGTTGTGTAGCAGCTATATTTTTAAAATTACCTAGTTTTCAAGACAACAAAAAGCAACAAAGGAAAAACCTACCTTGTGCATTGCTATACCACTACACACATCAACAACAACTTTTGTATGGGAGTACTCATCACATTCACAGAGGACAACAAAGTAGACAATACCTTGTTAACTTCCATACCTCAGATTAAATAAGACTAAGAGGAACACAAGACACCAAAGTATTAGAAAGAAACTCCAATCATTGCTAGCAAAAAGAGGACGTAAAACCAACACCTGAATAAACCAGTGATTGCTTGGTGCATAGCGCTCTGCCAGCTCAATGATGCGGGAGGAAATGTCTGTCTTATAGTGAGCATCACTGATGGTCCGCATATAACCAATCATGCGGTCAACTATTACATCAACATTACTTGACTTTGTCATCTTGTAAAGCAAATCCAATGTTTTGCGCTTCAAAGTATCATCAGGATCCTGCATAAGAGATCTATGTTATGCAAAGTTGTTCAATAATTCAGCTGCAACTCTTGAGCATTAGTGCAAGTATAGCATATGCTAGCCTGTATATGAAAATAAATTGACTTTTTCAGTCCATTGAAACAAAGAGAGAATCTCAGCTGAAACATATTCAGAAAAATGTTACATAGATCTAGCCTGCTAGCAAATCAGTAGAATCCTGAACTAACATAAGAGGATTATTCCTTTAAAGCCTAAAATACAAGATACAAACTGCACACCCAGATAACAAAACCTTGATTGTGAGACTGCAGTGTGGAACTATTCCTTTTTATAGCAACCTCGCACTCTCTACATGGCTCAGGTCTCATATATATAAACTTTGAGTCTGTACATGGTCTTGTAGCCATTAGATTTTCGTTTTCTAGGCTTCTCATAGGGAAAAGATTTCTTCAAACATTAATAGTCTGCATTTAGATTCTACGAAGTCACTTTGCAGACTGCATATATTTGCTATCAATACGCATGGACAGCTGTACCAACACCTATAAAGTTATATGCATGGACTCTTACCGATGCACACGCTCTGGCAACTACACTCGTATCTTCGGATTCATAAACTCCACAATACACATCAAAAATAACATTATATCTTCTCTAAGACATCAAAAGTGTCTTGCTGCGTCCAAAGGCGCAGTAAGTGGTGATTTGTAGAAAGATAAGAGACTAAACAAGACAGTGGAGTGCCTCAGGTATTTCTTCCAGGGTCAGCTAGTCTCGAAGGTCGTCAAATCATAATAACTACTAGTTGTTAGATGATAGCCGATCAGTATGATAAAATTTTCCACCTAGGATATCATTGTTAAATCTTCTGATTTGGACATGTCTCTGAGCTTGCCTAATATTATACTTGGAGATTTGATTCTTGATCCAACAAACAAGATGTAGAGGTCTTTGCCCTTATATTCATGTCCCATAAGACAGTAAATTTCCAAATCTAGAGTCCCCAAAACAGTGAAATGGCATTTCTTTGCAAGCGTATGGTCTTTCTTATATTGGGCACCTTCTGATTTGGACTAGTTGTTGCATTCCTCCCATCAAAACCTACAAGGGATCATATTTCAGGTTATCTAACAAGTACTAACTCTTAGACGGTCTCTCCATGCCATGCCAAATGTCTTGCGCATGTACTATTCAACCTTCTATTACTGCTGACCCACAGCTGGTTTCAAACACCTTACTCATTTCTGCCCTTTGCACAAAATTCATAAAAACAAATAAGTATTTCACACTTTCAGAATGTAGCTTGTGGCATGGTTTGGCATAAGAAGTGCTGTGAACGATCTACAAAAACTTTGAGACCATCATCCAAATCACTGCTTCAATGCAAAGGAGCTGATAGATCTGTGTGCAGTAATTAATCAGCTGAGAGCGTATTGCAGGACAAAATACAAGCTTAAGGGAATCCAGCTCATACAACTAGTGATTAGAGATTAGATGCTAACTGTCTTTGTCCTCTTTTTAAGCACAAAGAGCGACATTACTAAAAAGGACTAGTAAATCAAAAATAAATCTGCTAGCCTTTCTCACATGTTCCCATAAACGCCTTAACATCATATTGATGGTTCGTTTCAGAACAAAACACAAGCTTAAGGAATCCAGCTCATACAACCTGCAGTTACAGCTTAGATGCTAACAAGTGTCTTCATCCTCTTTTGAAGCACAAAGCACATTTCGCACCAACAACATTATAAGAAAGTGTCGATGAGAACCTCTAAGCAGTCTATGACTGCCAGTTGATGATCTTCCGCACATTCTGGATTGATTTTAATAAGTCGACCAAGGGCATCAATGCCCATATACTTTGAGTTATGGTTTTCACTCTGAAATGCAACAACACCACAGTGATACCAGTATTAATTAGAGGAAAAACTTATAATCTGCTAGGAGTCTGAAAATTGTTTCTTTGAATAGCAGATCAATATACTTTCTGATCTTTTTATGCCAAATAAGGTCCTGATAATTGAACAGCACATTTATTTACAAGTATCCAGTAAGAATGAGGGATGGTAAGACCTATGATAGAATTCACCTTCAAAAACTTTGCAGTTAACTCGGCTGCATGTTGCAGGAGCTTCTGATTTGGATAAATGGCTGAAAGAGTAGAAACACATTCATACAAGATTGCATTACCAATGTTTGTACTTGGATCACCTTTTGTCAAAATCTGTCCAAGTACGTTGTACATATTCTCACTCGTATGCTTGTCACCAGAGCCTAGAAGTGCAAGAATCTTCAACAACTTGATCTGTGACACAGAAGGAAGGCAATATAAGTACAGAGCATCAACACCAGAAGTGGCCTTTCCAGAAGCACGACGGAACAAAGATTCCAAACTCACTTTTAAGAATTGGTTCTAAGGTGTTACTCTTCAAATCTAGTCTATGATGTTTTCGGGACCACCATATTTACTGGGACAGTCTACTACAACATAAATTGGTTTCAATGAATAATAACCATCAACTTGTATGAGACAAAAAAGAAAATTTAACTCAAATGACTAGAGAACAAAGTTTAAACACTCAAATACTACAAATTCCAGAATCAACATACCTGAATAAAAGGAGCAGGAGTGCGATGATAATCGTATAGCTTTGGCAACCGATGCTCTACTACTTGCTTCAAAATGCTGACCAGACTTCCGGTTAGATTTTTGAAAGGTTCTGACTCTGCTGTGATCATATCAAAGAGGGCACATAAAGCTGCACTCATCACACTCGGGTCTCTATCACACAATTTCTGGAACAAAATCAGGATTGGCAAGCCATCAGACTTTCACCGAAAACCTATATGCACCTAGGCTGCCACTGGTTCATGTACCATGTTACACACTAGCATATCATATATAGATACACATTAAAGATATTCAGAATATTATGTGCCAAGCTGATACAAATATGCATTTCATTTAACTTCAAGAAACAGAATTACTTGAAGTTCCTACTACCTAGTATGCATTTCTCTTAAGCTGTAATTCCTGCCGATCTTTGCAGACTTTTGTATATAGAACAAGGAAACATCAGAGATAATTGTCAAAAATGTTGGACAAAAGTCCCTTAAATAGCTGATTCTCTTCTCTCATTTTACATCTTGTATTTTTGTAGAATATGGCAACAAGCATACTGGAGCTACCAAATAATTCCTTAAAGATCTGTAATCTAGATTAGTCCGTATTAGAGAACTAAACTTGATTAGCCAGTTTGATAAAGCAATGCTTCACTATAGGTTTCTTACAAACAAAAGGTCCAGAAAACTGACACTCTTACGTGTATTAAAACAATGCATGATCTCGACACATTTAGTTTCATCTACTACAATTTTCTTGGCAGCCTTGATAAGCGTTGCCAAAGAATTATGATTATGCAACTGATAAAATGGCCCTCTAGATCCTGGACCTGAACCCACTTCATGGGCAAGATTTGCGCAACTTGAATAGTAGAATTAGAGCCTTGTGCAAACTAAGGTTAGAGCTACATGCTTCAGAATGCAACCATTGGCAGCATGCATGCAAAATGAGACTAGCAAAGTTTGCTTGAGACTTGAGTTGCATGGCTACATGTCCGTCCGTCTCCACCATCACACCTCATTCACCTCATGGATGCTTGCATGAGCATTTTCCGACTGCATAAATAGAGGAAGTGCATCCCTCTCACCACCCTTTTCTCTCTCTTTCTCTTCCATCCTTTTGTGTGTGATGTCACTCTCATTAAGGAACTATTGTGGAGCTTGGGAGCTTGGATCTGCCTTTGTAGAGCTTCATCCACATCACCTTAGGGTCTTGGATCTATATCAAGAAAGAAAGAATTAGAATTAGAATTATCATTAACGTCTTTTGGTACCCAACGGTACATAACACAAAAGAGAGTACAAAAAGTGAGGAGGAGAAGGAGAGTCAATCCCCTATGAATTTAAGAAAGGTCCAAGCTGATGTGGATCCAAGTTGGAGTTCCAAAGATGCACTTCTTGAAGATGAGTGCATGCGAAGTTTTGACGCAAGCGCCATTTTTTACCTTGAGACATCCCATAGCCTACACTACACATTGGGTGTTGAGGGTATCATCGCATCCCCTTTGAATTGAAATTGGCAAGTTTTATGAGACTCCTCACAATCTCTAAAGATACGGTATGCTCTATAGATGAGGTAGAGGCTGAATGGCACTTCATCTTTTGATGCCTATTGTACTATAAGATTAGAGGTCGATATTACTGTTTATTACAAGACTAACCTATCAATCTATGCTCATTGGTTGCGCACGAAGATCAAAGATGTGAGCCCTGATGATATAGGAAATGGTTCGCCTAAGAGATGATACATGCCACCATGTCACAAATGCATATCACATCCTTCTTCTCTAGAAAGCAAGATCGTGAGTCAAACTTAGTGCAAGACTCCATCATTCCCTTAAAGCACAAAGGTCAACGCCAGAGGACTTTACACTAGACAGATGTGAGCTGCACATCACTCTTGGCATCGACAATTGCATGATTCACATCACTCCAAGGACCCTCCAACCTCACAAACGCATATCACATCCTTCTTCTCTAGACGGCGAGATTGCGAGTCAAACTTAGCCTAAGAGATGATACATGCCACCACGTCACAAACACATACTCTCTCTCTCTCTCTCTCTCTCTCTCTCTCTCTCTCTCTCTCTCTCTCTCTCTCTCTCTCTCTCTCTATTATCATGGTTCTCTCAGGCACCTCACCTCCTACTTGAGTCGTTTGGTATCTCCATAACAGAGCTTCTTTTAGGTACCCATCAGTATATCAAACGATTTCTCTATCGAGCATATTTAGAGCGGACTTGGAGTAGCCAGTTAGGGGTTAAGCCAGATTTCTACCGGACCCACTTTTTGGAGCTGATGTATCAGGAACCCCAGTCATGCCACGTTACTTGGATTCAGGACTATCACATTGCCTCACATTGGGACAGCTCAGGGTGTCTTCTCACCAACTAGCTATTGAGATTGGGAGGTTCCATGGTGTTCAGCGATGGCTGCTGCCATGTCCTAGGCCCTGCCCTGCCCTGGTCCGCCCTCTCTCAACACCATGGCCCCTCCTCCTCGCGCCCCTGCTCGTAGGTCCTCAAGGTCCCCTGCCACCTCCTCACTCACCCCCCTCGCTCACCATTCACCTCCCCCCCTCGCTGCCCCTTCCCCTTCCCCCTTCGCTGCTCCTTCTCCTTCCCCCCTCGCTGCTCCATCCCCCCCCTCGCTGCTCCATCCCCCCCCTCGCTGACCTCCCCGATCTCCCCCTCACTGATCCCTCTCCTATAGCTGCCACCCCCTCACCCACCCCCCTCGCTGACCACTCCACCCTCCTCACCCCCTCTCGCTGCCACTCCAACCCCACCCTCTCGCTGCCCCCTCACCTCACCCCCTCGCTGATCCCTCAGCCCCCCCCTCGCTGCCACTTCACCTCACCCCCTCGATGACCCATCTCCCTCTCCTGCTACAACTCCCACCCCCCTCTCTGATGGCTGCTCTCTCTCCCCCTCGATGTTGTCCACCGATATGACAGTGCTACCTGCCACGCAGGTAGCACGGCATGCTGACATGTCACCTTACCCACTTTCACCATTATCTGTCCATTCTGCTCCTATCCCTGATTCGGCTCCTCTTCCGTCTTCTGACCCTATTCTTCCCACACCAACCATTGCTCACTCTTCCTCCTTCCCAGCACCACAGTCAACAGCCAATATTCCGTATACGCCTTCTAAATCAACTGAACTTCTTTCATCTTGGCAAATTGATCAATTCAAGGCAGATTTCCAGTTTTTGTGGCATGAAATTTCGCAGCTGAAAGGAACGGTTACTTCTTTGATCAACGAGAAGAAGTTATTGCAGTCCAAGTTTGCTCACTCAACAATCCATCGGGATCAAACAGACCACAACTTCGAAATCCACCACCAACATGCTACGGGAGCTAGAAACCAAAATTGAGAAGCAACATGAAGAGGCCCTTTCCTAAGCATTAGTTTTGAAAAAGGGCACCAAACCAAGCGCTCCCATCTCCTCGGTTATCTCAGCCACCATCTCGGAAAAGAAATCTCGAGACCAAAAAGCCCACAATATTAGGGTTCGCAGAGTTATGGATACATAGGATGCTTTGGCTGAAGCCAAACGCTTTCTCAACATCACTCTCGGGCACAGGACAGAGGGGTTGGACACCGCATGGAGGACCACTAGAGATGCAACCACACTCATTATTCGTTTCACCTCCCTTGAGAGTCGCCGAGATACTTTGCGGTGCAGAGCTAAGCTACGTGGTACCACTATCTATATGGATGACGACCTCACATATATCCAGGTAGAGGAGAGGCGTAAGGCCTTTCAGGCAGCCCGGCAGACGAGTCATTTACCGAGATGGACGAGTGCGTTTTCTTGACAGCGCACCTAGCAGCTCCCAGTGCTAGGGATTTGGGGTCCCCGGGTTCGGGAGTGCCCCGGGGCCCCATCCACACCATCTCCGGATTGGAGTATGGAACTGTGATGGTTTACACTCATCTTCCATAGCTGGCGACTTGATTGATTTCATCACTAACAGAGATTTATTGCTCTTTATGGAGACTCATGAGAGTCAGGAGAGAGGATTACCTATTTTTCCAGGATACAGATGGGATTTCGTATATAGACTTGAGACTAGATCAGCTCGCAGTCGTGGATCCGGTGGTGTTGCATGCTTATACAGAGAGTCTCTTCATCCGAGCATCGAGTTCATCAGACACGACGAGCATGCACAATATACATGGATTCGTATTGCTGGGCAGGATATTGGTTTGGACAGGGACCTCTTTGTGGCGGCATGTTATTTTCCTCCAGAGTCTTCGTCCTTTGCTGAGGGCACAGGTTCACCCTACCTTGATTTATCGCCCCTGATATTATCAGATTCGCAGAGCGAGGGCATATTCTCCTCACTGGGGATTTTAATGCCCAAACCTCTTCACGGCAGTCAGAGTTTTATGACATCACTGACCAGCTCCGCGTTCATGCCCTTGACAACGATGACATGGGAGTTACCAGGATCTCAGAGGACATCTTCGGACCTACTACCCCTTACGGTGAGCATTTATTGCAGTTTGGAGAGGCCCATGAGTTAGCCATTACAATGGCCTAACTTGTTGGCCAAAATCCGGCAGTTATACTTTTCACCCTCACAGTGGTGGACATAGTGTTGTGGATTATCTCATGGGATCACCATCTTCCATACCTCTCATCTCTGATTTTCATGTATCTTCCACCACTCTCTCTGATCATTCCTTTCTCTCCTTCGCTATCGGCCACCTCACACCCCTTGCTTACACGGGCACCCAGGTATACATTCAGTTCTCTCTATACACCAGTCTACCAGGAGTTCCTAACTTCCTTGCTCCATTCCTTCCCACACAATAGTACAGTCGAGACTCAAGCTACCTTTCTTAGCACTTCTCTTCATACCTCTGCTTCCCTTGCTTTTCCATCTAAACCCCATAAAAGCAAAGGCACCCGTTCCTCATCGATACGACCCCCACACCCCCTGTGGTATGATGTTGAATGTCGCTCTCTTCATCAGCTTGTCACCCATGCCCATACTCACGATCCTCATCTCCTCCACTTCGCCAGGCGCTCTCACCACCGCACACTCCGCCGAAAAAAGCGTATCTATGATGACTCCGAAGGAACGCGTCTTGTTGATCTTCTCTTCAGTTCCTCTTCAGGCGCCTTTTGGCGTGAGTTTATCCCTCGTGCTCCACCACCCCTCTTGGATGACCTCTGCATATGGACCGAATACACTACCAACCTATATACCATACCCACACTTATGCACCCATCTCTATCTCCCCACGCCCCTCTGAGTTCACCTTCTTCACATCTGACATGGTACTTACGGCCATCAAGAGAATGAAGTCCCATAAAGCAAGAGATATCGAAGACCTTGAATCTGAACTCCTAACCCATGCTTCCGACCTCCTTGCTCCCACACTAGCCACTCTCCTCAATTCCGTCGTTGTCTCTGGTTTCCCCTCATCCTGGTGCACCCAACCCACATCATCCACCATATTCATAAAAATGGTGATCCCATGATTCCTAGTAATTACCGCACCATCATGATCGGACATGTTCTCACGAAGCTCTATGGTACCATACTCCAGTCTGCAGTGAGTTCAGAGGCGGAAGCTCGGAGATTACATGCATTGGGGCAGGCAGGTTTCCGATCTCATTATTCTACCACTAACCATATTTTTACACTTCGAGCTTTGATTGAGGAAGCTAAGTACAGGAAAGAGAGGGTTTACTGCTGTTTTGTGGATTTCAAGAAAGCCTTTGATTCTGTACCACGCTCCCTGCTCATTCAGAGACTTCGTGACCTTGGTTTCTCCACAGATATTGTTCTAGCAGTGATGGCTCTTTATGAGAAGGTCTTGGGATGTTTCCGACATAGCAGTGGCCTATCTGATCACATTTGGAGCACCATTGGGGTGTGAAACAGGGGTGCTCTCTTTCACCGGTTCTCTTTGGACTGTATATTGATGAGTTAGAGCGAGTCATCTCACAGTGTGGCGGGGGTGGCTGTAGACTTGGCACCATTCTGATTGCTATTCTCCTTTATGCGGATGATGTAGTACTAGTATCCCCGACCATAGAGGGTTTGCAGAGACAGCTGGATTGTTTACAGGGATTTTGTACCAGATGGGGTTGGGGGTGAACACTGCGAAGACCAAGGTTACGGTCTTCAACACTTCTCGAGCCTTCATGCAGCGCCAGGAGCTCATCCTAGATGGACAGGCCTTAGAGGTAATTTCCTCTTATACCTATTTGGGGATACTCTTTTCTGGTCCTACCTTCAGCATGCAACAGGCTGCCACCACCCGACTTGGGAAGGGGCATTCCTCTCTTGTTCAGCTTGAGCGGTTCTACTTCAGGAAGCTCATCCAAGATGCTCGTAGTAAGTGTAGACTCTTTGATACTATTGTCACCCCCACAGCCTTATATGCAGCAGAGACATGGTGTACCGGCATCCCTTCATCACATTGGGCCAGCATTTCATGATTGCAAACCACCATGTTAGCTCGTATGATTCGGGCGAAGCCGGCATTCCTCTCTTGTTCAGCTTGAGCGGTTCTACTTCAGGAAGCTCATCCAAGATGCTCGCAATAAGTGTAGACTCTTTGATACTATTGTCACCCCCACAGCCTTATATGCAGCAGAGACATGGTGTACCGGCCTCCCTTCATCACATTGGGCTAGCATTTCACGATTGCAGACCACCATGTTAGCTCGTATGATTCGGGCGAAGCCTTCGGTTCCACATGAGATCCTTCTTGCAGAGTTTGTTGTTCCACCCATTCAGATATATGCCGCGTTCCAGCTTATCGCATACATTCAAAAAATCCAGGCTCTGCCCAATGAGGATATGAGATATAAACAGACAGCACTTGTTTCCTCACACTTTCTTCATGACCAGGGTTATCAACTATCGTGGTTCTCTCAGGCATCCCATTTCCTCCTTGAGTCATTTGGTATCTCCATTACAAAGCTCCCCTCAGGTACTCATCAGTATATCAGGCGCATCTTATATCGGGCATATCTCGACCGTGCTTGGGGGCTACAACTTGGGGTTAAACCCAGCTACTACTTGACTCATTTTATTGAGCTTGACATAGCAAGGTTCCCGGTCTTACCACATTATTTGGACTCGAGACTATCACATTGCCTCAGATTTACATATTTCAGTTCATAGCTTTAGCTCTAGATTTGCTACTTTTGTTACTGTTTTGGAGACGTTTCATACGCTCCTATGGTTACCACATACTTGACATGTACATTTACTAGTCTTATATGCCTTTTGGCATGGAAAAGAAAATAATTAAGCTTTCTTTCTTTCTTTCTCTCTCTCTCTCTCTCTCTCTCTCTCTCTCTCTCTCTCTCTCTGCTATGGTGGTGCCCTCCTGTCTCTCGCTGCCTGCCCATCTCTGCCTGTCCCTCGCTCCTTGTCTGTTGCTGACCCTCGCTGCCTGTTGACCATCGCTCCTTGTCTGACCTCCCTCGCTGCTTGTTTGCTGACCCTCGCTGCCTATTGACCATCGCTCCTGCCCTCGCTGCCTGTCCCTTGCCGCCCCCTCCTACTTGTCCCCCTCTAAACCTGTCCCTCCCTGTCCCTCCCTGCATCTTGTCCCTTGACAATGGAGCAAAAAGAGGAGGCAGTCAGCCCCCCACCCCCTTCTTCTTCCCTCCTTGGTTCTCCTGCCCCCTCTCATTATACCCTCTCTTTCTCTAAGGAAACCTACTCTCCTACAAAGGCATTTGAACAGTGCATTCTTTCTTGTATGGAGCAAAAAGCATTGGAATCTAGCCATCTAAGGATCGAAATGGGTCAAATGAAAGCTACCATACAAGCTATGGCAATCGAGAAGCAGACTATGATGGCCCGGATCATCTCTTTGGAAGAGGCCTTGAGCAGGAAAGAAGAACCAGCCAGCACCAACAACACAAAGATCCAAGAATTAGAGGAACGAATTGAGCAGCATAAGGCGGAAACCAAAACATGGGCCTCTCTCTTCAAAGAAGGCGGCAGAGAAGGTACACCTACCTTTAACAGCGTCATCTCAGCCACCATATCCGAAGAAGAAATGCAGAAGTATAAGTATATGAATGTTCGAGTGCGAGGAATTGAAGATACTAAGGCTCCAATTACCGAAGCAATCGGTTTCCTCACGGATACACTTTCCCACCATTCCAATGGAATGGAAAGAGCGTGGAGAACTAAAAGAGATCCGCGTACACTCATCATACAGTTCACGGGATTGGAGGAGCGGCAAGCTGGCCTTAGGCTACGAGCTAGGCTGAGAGGTACCCTTGTCTTTATGGATGATGACCTCACACCGATGCAAGTTACGGAAAGGTGAAAGGTTTTCAGCGAAGCCAAGGCATTGGGTAAAAGAGTGGTTTATCGGGATGGTAAGGCCCGGTACATTGACCCCCAAAAATAGGGATTTGCCCCCCCCGGACTTAGGAGTGGTTCGGGGGTCCTCACAAAAGCATTGCGGTTAAATCTATGGAACTGCAATGGTATCCACTCTTCAGCTACAGCAGGAGATTTTAGAGATTTTTGTGCTAGGGGGGATATCCTTATACTTACAGAGACACATGAGAGTCCTGAGAGAGGACTTCCTTGCATTGAGGGATTTTGCTGGTTTTCTGCCTGTCAGAGGACGACGAGAGCACTGACTGGTCAAGGTTCAGGTGGTGTTGCTTGCTTATTTCGAGAGTCTCTCCAGCTGTAGGTCGCGCTACTATACACTGATGAGCAGGCTCGCTATATTCGGATCAGGTTGGACCACAGGTGGATGGAGTTAGAGCGTGACATATTTATGGCTATTTGTTACTTCCCTCCAGAGACATCAGCTTTCACCTCAGAGGAGGAGTCACCTTTCATGGACATTTCATCGGACATTATCAGATATGATTCATATCTTTCACTATTTGTCGGTGACCTCCCAATTACATCCTCTTCGACCCCTACAGTGAAACCCACATACCAGTACACTTCACATAACATACCCTTGTACAGAGAAGCCCTCTCTGACCTCCTTACCTATTTCCCACATGACATACTCTAGAGGAGCAGTCCCTATTTATTCTCCAAACCATCCACACTGCAGCTTCCATTGCCTTTCCATCCCCACGGCCAGGTATACTGCATCAGATCATATCTTTACTTTGAGGTGGAGGCTAAGGCCAAGAGAGAGCGTGTATATTGTTGCTTTGTGGATTTCCGCAAGGCCTTTGATTCTGTGCCCTGGCATTTATTGATACAGAGGCTTCATGATCGGGGCTTTCGGAAGGATACTATACAGGCAATAATAGCATTGTACAGGCGAGTTATTGGCAGGGTTCGACTATCGGGAGTTATCTCACCGGAGGTGATTAGTAATATTGGGGTCAAGCAGGGCTATCCACTCTCTCCTACACTTTTTGATCTTTAGATTGACGAGTTGGAGCAAGTTATACGGAGTGATGTGGGACAGGGTTGTACATTGGGAGACCTCATTATTGCTATCTTCTTGTATGCCGATGATGTGGTTTTGCTTTCACGCGAGAGAGGGTTTGCAACGACACTTAGACGCTCTTCTTTCCTTCTGCACACGGTGGGGTTTGTCAGCGAATGTGGCCAAGACTAAGGTTATGGTTTTCAACACCTCTAGGTCTTTCATGATGCGGCAGGAGCTTTTATGGGATGGCCATCCACTTGAGGTTGTTGATTCCTATACATACCTGCGGGTACTATTCTCGGGGCCTACATTCAGCATGAGACATGCAGCTATTTCTCGGGTACGAAAGGGCTATGCCTCACTGGTAGATTTGGAGAGACTATGCTTTAGCTCACACATCAAAGATGTGACTAGTAAGTGTCAGCTCTTTTGATTGAGGCCTTATTCCATATTGTGATATACAGAGGCTGGATGATCTTCCTATCGGGGATACACACTATGTTGTTGCGGCTCTATCTTCATCCCGGCGCCTACACTCCTAGGGACACCTCTTCTCATGGTATTCCCAGGCTTGTCGTCTCCTCTCCACTTTGGGTATCCAGATTATTGACCTACCTGCGGGCACCCATCAGTACATCAGAGGCCTCCTCTAGAGATCATATCTTTGTAGCACCTGGCAGGGTCCACTAGGGACCAAGAGTGAGTTTTACCACACACTTTTTATCCCTTGATCCAGCTGGTTGCCCCATAGTACCTAGTTACTTGTTGAGAAGTATATCACACAGACTGCGAATAGAAATGGGTCAGTTTCGTGTCTCCTCACATCAGTTGGCCATTGAGACCGGCACCCCACGAGAGGACCGGCTTAGTGGCATGTGTGCTATGCATGAGATTGAGGACGATCACACTTCCTCTTCAGATGTCCAGCCTACTATGAGATTCGAGGGAGGTACTACTGCTTGTTCAGGGAGCATCCAGTCACACTGTCTACCTTGATATCTTATGAGGATCTTAGATGTGTCGCACTTATGATCCGGGAGATGGCAGACTTGGGAGGAGGAGGTTAGATATTGATACACATCCCCTGGCACAGTTGAGCATCAATGAGTGCATATCCCGTCGCCGGCAGAGATCCGAGGTACCCACATGCTATGATTCAAATGGAGAGGCCGAGATTTCAGACTCCTTCATACACAAGTCGACGGCCAGAGAGACAGACAACTATTAGGCCACAGCCCAGAGTGTCACGGCAGCAGAGACGACACCGACAGCCTATCCGGCGGTAGAGGTCTACGGCACGTCCAGTGACACCTTCACAGCATACCATCCACCATTTCTTCCATGCTAATGGACATCACGATATATTAGTCCAGGCTATTGGATCCTGATTGGACCAGACATTTTTATGCATTGTATTTGTAGTTATCGTTTCTTTATAGATGATTGAGCTTTAAGCTCCTATGTGCACACTTAACATGTACCTTTTCTTAGTCCTATTTACCTTAGGGTATTTCAAGGACATTAATAAAGATCTCTCTCTCTCCTTACCTATACAGAGAATCCCTCTCCGATCTCCTTACCTATTTCCCACATGAGCATACTTTAGAGGAGCAGTCCCTCTTTCTTGTCCAGACCATCCATACTGCAGCTTCCATTGCCTTTCCATCCCCACGACCCAAAGACCAGCAACGTCATAGACCCTATACCCCTGGTATGATCAGGAATGCATCCAGCTACATCAGAACCTCATATATGCTCGCTCCCATCTTCCTCATATGACCAAAACCATATCTCGTGTCTACCGCAAAACCACAAAAAAAAAGAAAATCGCATACGAGATTGGTCAGGGTAAGAAACTGATGGATCTCCTCTTTAGTTCTTCCTCAGGTTCATTCTGGAAGAGGTTCCTTCCACGGTCAACCCCACCACGGATCACAGACCTCAGCACTTGGGTCGCATATGCCACATCATTGTACACCATCCCAGATACCCCTCCTCGTCCCACCTCCTGTCTCACGGATACTTCTGCCATATTCACTAACAAACTTATAGAAAAGGCCATCACACGACTCCATTCCCATAAAGCCAAAGACATTGATGAGCTAGAGGCTGAACTTCTAAAGTATGCTCCCGACATCCTCTCACCCTTTCTCTCCATCCTATTCAACCGAGCTATCACCTCTGATTTTCCCTCTCCATGGTCCACAAACCTCATTCACCCTATCCACAAAGGCGGGGACCCCATGAAAGCTGACAACTACCGCACCATTATGATCAGTCACCTCTTCGCCAAAGTATATGGTTCTATCCTACAGTCAGAGATCAGTACAGAGATGGATGCTAGATCACTCCATGCCATTGGACAGGCGGGTTTCAGACCGGGATATACTACATCGGATCATATCTTTACTTTGAGGTCCATCATCGAGGAGGCTAAGGCCAAGAGGGAGCGTGTATACTACTGCTTTGTGGATTTCCGCAAGGCATTTGATTCTGTGCCTAGGCATCTATTGATACAGAGACTTCATGATCGGGGCTTTCAGGAGGATACTATACAGGCGGTAGTAGCATTGTACAGGCGAGTTATTGGTAGGGTCCGACTATCAGGAGTTATTTCACCGGAGGTGGTCAGTACTATTGGTGTCAAACAGGGATGTCCACTCTCTCCTACACTTTTTGGTCTTTACATTGACGAGCTAGAGCATGTTATACGGAGTGATGGAGGGGAGGGTTGTATATTGGGCGACCTCATTATTGCTATTCTCATTTATGCTGATGATGTGCTTTTGCTTTCAAGGACAAGAGAAGGTTTGCAACGACACTTAGATGCTCTTCTTTCTTTCTACACACGGTGGGGTTTGTCGGTGAATGTGGCCAAGACTAAGGTTACAGTGTTCAACACCTCTAGGTCTTTCATGATGCGGCAGGAGCTTCTATGGGATGGTCATCCCCTAGAGGTTGTTGATTCCTATACATATCTAGGAGTACTATTCTCGGGGCCTACGTTCAGCATGAGACACGCAGCTATTTCCCGGGTACGGAAGGGCTATGCCTCACTGGTAGATTTGGAGAGACTATGTTTCAGCTCACACATCAGAGATGCGACTAGTAAGTGTCGGCTCTTTGACACTATGGTTGTGCCCTCAGCTATGTATGCTTCCGAGACATGGAGTACTGGTCTGACAGCTACTGATTGGACATATATCTCCCGACTCCAGATTCGTTTGCTCTCCCGAATGATACGGGCTAAGCCCTCAGTACCACACCAGATTATCTTGACGGAGTTCGCGGTCCCCCCCATTCAGATTGAGGCCTTATTCCATATTATGACATTCATACAGAGGTTAGAGGATCTTCAGGACGGGGGTACACATTATGTAGTTGCAGCTTTATCTTCATCCCGACACCTACACTCAGAGGGACACCTTTTCTCATGGTACTCCCAGGCTTGCCGTCTCCTCTCCACATTGGGTATCCAGATCAGTGATCTACCTACAAGCACCCACCAATACATCAGAGGCCTCCTTTACAGATCATATCTTCATATCACTTGGCAGGGTCCATTGGGGACCAAGAGTGAGTTTTATCGTACACACTTTCTATCTCTTGATCCGGCTGGCTGCCCCATAGTATCTGGTTACTTGCTGAGGAGTATCACATAGTCTGCGGATAGCGATGGGTCAATTTCGGGTTTCTTCACATCAGCTAGCTATTGAGACTGGCAGATACAGTGGCACCCCACGAGAGGACCGGCTTTGTAGCATGTGTGTTATGCATGAGATTGAGGACGAGTCACATTTCCTCTTCAGATGTCCAGCCTACTATGAGATACGGAGGCGGTACTACCGCTTGTTCAGAGAGCACCCAGTTACACTTTCTACCTTGATATCTTATGAGGACCCTAGTGTCGCACTGATGATCCGAGAGATGTCAGACCTGAGGAGGAGGAGACTAGATGGTACACATTCCCTGACACAGCTGAGCATTGATGAGTGCATATCCCGTCGGAGACAGAGATCCGAGGTACCCATAGGCAGCGACTCAGATGGAGAGGCCGAGATTCCCGACTCCTTCATACACCGGCATCAGAGACCATGTCGACGGCCAGAGAGACAGTCAATTATTAGATCACAGCCCAGAGCGCCACGGCAGCAGAGACGACACCGACGGCCTATCCGGCGACAAAGGTCCAGGGCACATCTAATCACACCTTCACAACATACCATCCACCATTTCTTTCATGCTGATGGGCATCGTGATATATGATTCCAGGCTATTGGATCCTGACTGGGCCAGCTGTCTTTATGCATTGTATTTGCAGTTATTTAGTTTTATAGACGATTGAGCTTTAAGCTCCTATGTGCACACTTGACATGTACCTTTTCTTAGTCCTATGTACCTTAGGGTATTCAAGGACATTAATAAAATCTTTCTTTCTTTCTTTCTCTCTCTCTCTCTCTCTCTCTCTCTCTCTCTCTCTCTCTCTCTCTCTGGTGCTCCTAGCTCGCGATGGTGCTCCTAGCTCGCGATGCTCTAGCTCGCGATGATGCTCCAACTCTCTCGCGCTCCAACCCTGGTGCTCCACCTCGCCCTTGCCTGATCACTGCTTCAGAGGTTTGTGATTGCAAAGGCGGTCGGTTCTTTCATTTGGTGCTGACGCAGGTCAAGATGCAGCATGTTCATATGACAACTTACGCTGGCAGTGCAAGGCTTTGTTCATTGCCAAGCAGTATCTGGACGAGAACAAACAGCTGATACTTGCACAGGTCGTAGTGCTGGTGCAGCTGTCTTGCCTCCTTTTTGTGGCTTACTTACTGCAGCGTGACTCGCATTCTGATTTGGAAGCATCAACAATTTAGACCTGGCCGTTACAGACCAGAAGCCAGGCAGCCATCGCTACTGAGCTTCAAGTCTGAGCAGGGCACAGATCTCTGAGCAGGGCAGCATAGATTTCTGAGCGGGGCACAGATCTCTGAACAGAGCTTGTCTGAGTTCTGAACATCTGAGCGGACATCTGGGGAGCGCACTTTTGTGGAACGGTCATCTGGGAAAGCGGACCTCTCTCTGGCTATCAACTGACATTCCCTGGAGCGATGGCTCCACGCAACAAACGAGGGGGAGGTAACTCCCCCCACTCTCCACCATGCCCTACTTTGGGAGACCCGGAAAACACCCCCCTGTCCCTCACATCTGGGTTTTTGGTACCTGCTCCTGCCATCGTACCTGTTTTAAGTGTATCCACCGCATCCACTTCTGATCTGTCCACCGCATCTGCATCGGAATCCAAGACGGTTGCTCGCCCTGCTGTCGAAACATTTGCAGTTAATCAATTGCCCACAATTGATTATAACCCCTCCAAACCTACTGAAGGCCTCTTTGCTTTTGACATCAACTTTATTCGACAAGAAATCATTGGACTCAAAAGACAATTACACTCCTTTGAAATTGAGAACGGCAAGCTGATTTTGGATCTCTGTGGGGTTAAAAAGCGAATGGAGCAGCTTGAACAAGAAAATGTATATCTTAACGGATTGCGGAACATATCCCTCAAAAGAATATATTGGAGGAGACGTCGAACAAAATATCCAGCCTTGAGAAACAAGTGAAAGAAACGAAGACATGGGCAGCGCGTCTCAAAAACGATGGTAAGGTCGAATCTTCAAGCTCGGTTCAACATGCAGTTATGAATTCTACACTAGAAGATGTCTTCTCCGAGCAAGAAAGAAGGGCTGAAAAAGCCTTTAATATCCGGGTTAGGGGGATTCCCGACGGGGATAAGCCCATTGAAGAGGCAAAAGACCTCCTTTTAACTAAGCTCACACACACCACGGATGGATTTGATACATCTTGGAGAAGTAAGTTTGACACTAATGTCTTGTTTATCAAGTTTCGCTCTATGCACAGCCGCAACGCAGCTTTACGCCTCAGAGCCAAATTGAAAGGGACCTTTCTTTTTATGGATGATGACCTTACACACACACAATGGCAAGCCAGGAAACAAATTATCCAGGATGCAAATGCAAGAAATCAGCGGGTGGTTTTCATTGAAGGCAAACCAAAATTCTTTGATAAAATTTCTCAATAGGGATTTGGGGCTCTCGGGCAAAGAAGCAGCCCGAGATCCCCTCAGCCTTTACATATTGGTTTTTGGAATTGTAATGGCATACTATCATCTTCTTCAGCAGGTGACTTCCATTCTTTCATGCTGAAACGTGATATCCTTTTGTTAGCAGAGACTCATGAATCCTTATATAGGCCGCTCCCATCCATACAGGATTGCACCTGGCACTCAGCGCATCGGCCCTTTGTGAGAGGGAAGACCTTCCGTGGTTCTGGTGGTGTTGCTTGTCTCATCAAGGATGTTTTCAGTTCTCATTTTAAACTGGTCAAAAGTGATCCATTTGCACGCTTTAATTGGTTTCAGTTCTCTGGTCACTGTTTGGGGCTTTCTCATAACCTCTTTCTTGCAGTTTGTTACTTTGCACCACAGACATCATCTCTTGCAGATTTTGGTGGTGACCCTTTCCAGGCTCTTTCAGATGATATATTCAGCTTTGCACAGCAAGGCCTTATTCTTTTAGCAGCGGATTTTAATGCTCGTACGAGCATCAGGCAAGCTGAGTTTTATGCAGAGAGTGATTTTCTACAGGTTTGCACATTAGATATGGGCTTTGACAGGACCTCACAGGATGCAGATACTCCAACTACCCACTTTGGAGAGCGGCTGATTGGTTTAGCAGAGGCCCATTCCTTAACCATTTTGAATGGCCTTCCTTACTGGCCTTCGTCATATCATTTTACTTGTCACCCACATGGAGGAGGACATAGTGTTGTTGACTACTTCATTGGGTCACCGGCTTTGATCCCATTTCTTCATACCTCCTACCATTTCGGATCACTCCCTCCTACTTCTATCCCTTGGTCATCATAGTACCACAGTCACAACACACCGTCCCACTCATCACCATCGCCCGGTTTTCTCTCCATCTGGTTTCCCCCTTTACACCGAGTCCCTAGTTACTTTTCTCCAAGACTTCCCCTTCACCTCCTCAGATGACCAACAAGCTATCTTTTTATCTCAGTCTCTTTTGCAATCTACCAATACTACCTATCCTTCGAAAACCTTCCCTTCGAATAAACGCACTCACAACAAATGGTATGATACAGAGTGCTTCTCATTGCATAAACAAGTTGTATACGCTAGATACCACTCTCCTCACACCCTAGCCTTGAAACAAAGAGAATATCACAAAGTGACTCTGAAAAAAAAGACAGCATATCTCCAGTCCTTGGGACAAAAACTTGTTGATGCTATTGCCTCCCCATCCTCCCATTTCTTTTGGCGGATGTTCTCTAAAAACCCTTATAAACCCGCTCCTATTGCTATTGAATCATGGATAAATTATGCTACTAAGCTTTATGCAGTTGACTCTCTTTCCATTCTCTTTCCCCACGCCCTTCAGAATTCACCCTCTTTACCCCGTCCATGGTTGAAAACACCATCCAAATTGGTCAAACCCAAAAAGCCACTGATGTTGACCTCCTAAGTATGGACTTCCTAAAACCAGTTGCTCACATTATTGCCCCATACATTTCCCATATCTTTAACCAATTTGTCATCTTCGGTCTGCCCACATCGTGGTGAACCAACCTTTTACACCCTATCCTCAAAGCCGGGGATCCTTTGATTGTCGACAACTACCGCACTATTATGATCAACCATACTATGGCCAAGCTATATGGATCCGTTTTACAGTCTATTGTCAGCTCACGGGCAGAGACAGAAGGGTTACATGCTATGGGACAGGCAGGTTTTCGCGCTGGCTACTCCACGGCTGACCAGATATTCATCTTGAGATGCATTATTGAGGAGGCTAAGTTCAGGAAGCAGAGGGTTTATTGTTGCTTTGTGGATTTCTGCAAAGCCTTTGATTCTGTTCCGAGACACCTTTTACTCCAGCGCCTAGCATCGCTTGGCTTTTCTCAGGAGATTATTGCTGCTATCGTCACATTGTATGAGAGAGTGTTGGCCCGTTTTCGAGATGGTGATGAATGGTCCTCTTACATTCATAGTACAGTGGGAGTTAAGCAGGGATGTCCTTTGTCCCCTACTCTTTTTGCTCTATATATTGATGATCTTGAGCGGATTATTAGGGAGGAGGGTGGAGATGGCTGTCCATTAGCAGATATGATTATCCCTATTCTACTGTATGTGACGTGATACTTCTATCGAGATCCGCATCTGGGCTTCAGCAGCACCTTGATGCTTTATATACTTTTTGCCAGACATGGGGTTTGATGGTGAACATTGGTAAGACTAAGGTCATGGTGTTCAACACCAATCGACAGCATATGAGAGACACAGTGTTCTACTATGATGGACTTCCACTGGAGATAGTAGCCTCTTATACTTACTTAGGTGTCCTTTTTACTGGTCCATTGCTCACTTTTAGACCAGCTGCACTGTCTAGGCTCCGCAAGGGGCACTTTGCTCTTGTCCAAATGGAGAGGTTTTCCTCTATTTACATTGTACATGATCCTGATACACGTTGTCACCTTTTTTCTGCCACTGTCTCTCCGGTGGCTCTATATTCAGCAGAGACATGGTGTCCTTGCTTGTCCAGAGATACTTGGAGTGATATTTCACGTTTGCAAATCCTTATGCTTAGCCGGATGATCCGTGCGAAGCAGTCAGTTCCCCATGATATCATACTGGCAGAGTTTGCCTCACCTCCACTGATTGTCGAGGCTATATTTCGGATTATCACATTCATTCATAGAGTCTCGGAGCTTGATTCATCCAGATAGGTTGCTACAGCTTTCACATCTTCTCACACTCTAGCTAGTCAGCAAGCTAAGTCCTCATGGTTTCAGTGTGTTTCTGACCTTTTGAGTAGGTGGGGTTTATCTATATCTGATCTCCCAAATGGAACACATGCATATATCCGCCAGCAAATTTACAGAGCTTACATCAGCACAGTGTGGTCTCACCTAGATCCAGCACGGGTCAAGCTTCATTTTTATCACACTCATCTTCTTCAGCTGGATGTTTCCGGGCTTCCCATTCAACCGGGTTATTTGTCTCAGACGTTATCTTTCGGCCTGCGTTACCGTCTTGGTTAGTTTAGGGTCTCTTCTCACCAGTTTGCTATTGAGACAGGCAGATACACAGACACACCTCGACCGCTACGGATTTGTCAGTGCTGCTCTTTACAGGAGATTGATGATGAGTTCCATTTTATTTTCTGATGCCCTGCCTACTATGAGATCAGAGGCAGATACCATTGCTTATACAAAGATACTCCACTTACACTTGCTTCTTTCCTTGCCTTCTCAGATGCGAGATGTGTAGGTTTATTATTGCGAGAAAAGTTTACTCTCAGATCTTCCTTTTTATTGGATGTTTCTGATGTGGATCATAGCCAGTCCCACATTACGCACTTTTTCCAGAAGAGGGATAGAGATGAGACTTATGACAGTGAGTTAGACATTCCAGTACGACGACCGAAGCTCCAGCATCCTCTTCGCTCCTCCAGGCCCAGGGCTCTTCACCGGAGGCCAACACCTGCTTCTCACCGTATCACGCAGTTTTTTATATCCACTTAGCCAGTTAGCTAACTTATTTCAGTTTTCTCTTTCCCTCTGTGTAGCTGGAGGTTAAGCTACTGATATTGTACCCTCAACAGAGCTGGAGGTTAAGCTTTGTTTTTCTCTCTGTTTTCTAGTGTTGGTTTAGCTGTTAGGAATAAGTCCTACATGGACAATGCTCCTTCTTTTTTATGTACTCTCTACTTGTCTTATGTGCCCTCGGGTCAGACATTAATATAATTCTAGTTCTAATTCTCTCTCTCTCTCTCTCTCTCTCTCTCTCTCTCTCTCTCTCTCTCTCTCTCTCTCTCTCTCTCT
Source organism: Diphasiastrum complanatum (assembly GCA_029204225.1). Lineage (NCBI taxonomy): Eukaryota > Viridiplantae > Streptophyta > Lycopodiopsida > Lycopodiales > Lycopodiaceae > Diphasiastrum > Diphasiastrum complanatum. The sequence goes on along the minus strand of CM055095.1, from coordinate 72,720,304 downwards.
CTCTTACATCCTATTTTAACGCAAAATGCCAGGTGCCAAGGGACGGAACATCAAACGATCCACCCGTGGGATCCAATCTAGATCCACCCTTCGTGCCCTAACCTGTGACCTTTAACAAGCAAGATCCGACCTCCAACCCTAACAGCGTCCCATACCATTGCTAGAGTCGTCAGCCTTCTCCCACCCCTAGGTAGCTCACATCCTGGCTGGGCAAGCGCTCACCATCCACCTTCTCCTAGATAAATACAATGAATGGTAAATTGAGACCTCTCCTTGTATACCTCCAAGGTAGGAGTTTCCAAGCCTGGCACACGAAGCATCTCAATTCTTGAGTATTCTTCTAGAATTTCTTCTATCAAGCAAATTGGACGGAACCAGTTACATGGTATGGAAGTTAAAGATGCAGAACATTCTCATGGATAGAGAACATTGGGATATAGTCACAGGTTTTGAGCCTATTCTAGATTCTGAAGATGAATTGAAGGACTATATCAAGAGAGGATCAAAGGCACATTGGATTATCACCTTTCTGTGAAGGATAACATCATCCCTCACATAAGGAGTGCCATAGGACCTCGAGAGGCTTCGGAGACATTGAGGTCCATGTATGAGACTGTCAATACGGCCAGGGTCCTCTATCTGCAGAATAAACTGTGTACAATCAGGATGGACTCCAGTGATTCAGTTGCTAAATACGTTACGAAGATCAAGTATCTTCATAATCAACTTGCTACAATTGGAGAGTGTATCAGTGATAGTGACATAGTTTCTATAGCTTTGAACAACTTGTCAAATTCTTATCAGGGCTATGAGTATTTGAAATATTGAACTTCATTGACGTCTTGCTGACCAGGAGTAGGATTTGTAGGCCACTTCCCAGGTATGCCAGATAACCCCAAAAAAAGGCTCATGTCGATGGCCCTAGTAGACGTTGATGAGGCAACTACAAATGACCTTTTTTTGCACAACATGCAAGCCATAAATAGGGCAACTTTTTTAAGGTTTGAGATAGCAACATTTTTACGCTATGGTAGATGAGATTTTAGGTGAAACCTAGCACATGAAGGACATTGATGAGACTATGACACCCCTTTGGCAGCTGCACACAAATGCTCCTTGTAGCTATCCCTGCACAAATTCGATTATCCCCCATTTTCACAATCTAAGGTTGAAGAAGAGTCCGACAGATGCAAAACAGTATTTGATGGGACTTAAAAATCTTGCTAGAGAAGGAAGGAATGTATACGTTTACAAATCCATCAAGTATTATTGCTCAATGCACAACATAAGTCCCATTTTAGAGTTTGGGATGCTTGTTGATGCATGATGGTTTTTTATCTTGACTGATAGATTGCATCCATACTTATTTGGCAAGATTTAGAGGAGGAGCATCGTCAAAATTTTATCAACTCAGATGGTATGTAAATCCGAGCTACATTTCTCAATGACTTTTCTCCAGAGCAAGTGCTTGAAGATGCATTTGGTAAGTTGTTCTGCTGATTTAGGGTTGTATCTTGGGTGAAACTTGACTGTGCATCTAGATTCTACTTTCACACTTCGCTCTATAGCTCTTCATATTTTGTGTTGGCATTTGATCATTTCCAGCAAAGAGCAAGGAGTCCTGTGTCTCAATGGGATACCATTCTAGCCGCTGTTACTCTTGCACGAGATGCTCAGCAGTTGCTTCAAACTAAATCTCATCCAAGGCTCTCAAAGGATCTTGGCAAGCTATTCAGAAGGGCGCAACCTTGTCTATTTTTGTCACTGCTGCACCAATGATCTCCAAATCTTCGGCAAGAGTTCTGACTTTGTCTATGTCCCCGATGATGGATGCACTGTCGGCCATCCAGAGGGTTGCAAATTTCTTGCGCAGGTAGAATCTATTTGCCAGTGCCTTGGACTCGTATAAGGCCTGGAGCTTCTTCCATGAAGATCTTGGCAACCTAATCAAAAGGGTGAAAACCTTCTCTGTTTCTGTCACTGATGCACCAAAAATCTCCAGATCTTCAGCAGGAGATCAGACTTTGTCTGTATGCTCAATTCAGGATGCACCCTCAACCATCCTGAGCATTGCAAATTTGGTGCGCAGGTAGAGTCTAGCGGCCAGTGCCTTGGGACTCATATAGGACCTGGAGCTTCTTCCATACCAATGCAACATTTTTGCTGATCTAATCTACTGCGCAGGTAAGTTCATGAGGCACACACGATAGCATAGATTGTAGCTTCCCATGATGCAAACAAATCTTGGGCCTCCATGTCACCTGCCCTCTCAAGCACTTTCTCTTCTCCAATTACAATTTTGAGGAGCCTTTTCTCACAAAGCACGGCCTCCATTCTCCACTTCCATAGCCCATAGTTCTCAACATTGAACTTCTCTACTGCTCGGGTGTGGACACTACTTGCAGATGCTGCCATTTGGTTGCAGATGACTAGACAATAGATTTAAAAGATGCAGGAATGCCTGGCAAATGAAAGTGTAGGCTTTCGTGAATGGCACTACAATCTATGTCAGCTCATAACCTATTCTCTGTAGGTCAATCTATCCTAAAAAATGCAGAATACATGCAAGGATGAGCAGATGGAAGTCAGAACTCTGTCCTTCTATTAACGCACACCATTGCTTGCACGATGAGAGCAACACTGCTTGTGAAAAGCCTCTCACAGACTTAGTTCAATGTTATGTTCTAAAGTTCGAGTATCAAGGAGGAACCAATAAGGAAGAACGTGCACATTTCCGTTAACATTGGCATTGGACTGGGTTCTAACTAATGGTTCTTGGACAATGCCTTTACCAAATATTCCAGGCAGTTGTAGAGCACAGAGGTACTTCTTGAATACGAGTACTACATGTACCAATAATTACCTTTGCACTATCAATTATTCCCCTACAGATCTTAATGTCGATACACCTAATAAAATTAGTCTAACCTTGAAATTTTAGTTTGAAAAATCCAAAGTTAGCAATAACTTTTTTGTGAAATAAAAAATCTAAAAAACTGGAGAACTATGTGAAGATATTGAAATACGACGGAAGACAAATACACTTGATTTTCATATGCATTATTCTTGTCTCAAACTGTAGCCCTGCATATTTTCAATAATTACAACATCTGTAAATATCCTCCAACCACCTTAAGGTAAGAAAAGCACTAGAAACCCGTAAGAAGAAACCATATTCTTGACTAATAGAGTGATTTCAAGACTGCAGGTTATGCGCATCCAACATCGTATTGTTGATAAAACACCCTTTACATAAGTGAATATTTTAGCTGAGAAGAAGCTGTTTGACTACACGAGCGATAGTTTTCTGTCTTATTTGAATAACAACCACCAATGCATCACTTCTGCAAAGTAAAAAGGAAACATGCAAAAGATCTAGAGAGATAAACTACCTGCCGAATTTCTGGAATTAGGTGTGAGACCAATGAAGGAGACCGCTGATAGAATCTATCCAATGCCATTACCGCTTTCTTTCTCACAGCTTCCTTCTGATGGCTGAGAAGGTCCACTATTTGAGGAAGCACAGCAGGGATAGTCTCCTCATTTATAAGTCGACAGACGGCAGTTAGGGCAGCACAGCACACCAAGTAGTTATCTGAACGCAGATCCTTTTGTATGGTGTTAATTATCAAAATAATCAATGAATGATCCTCATTTAAGAAAAGAGTTGTCGCCAGATAACCTGTTCTTTTCAGCAATAGACTGTCATCATGAGTCATTTTCACAGCATGGATATAACCAAATGATGCATCATGACCAAGCATCTCAACATATACAAGGCGAATTATGTATTCCTTCATCTTTCTCCGAGGAACATCTGGCTCGCCAATCTTTTTCCTCAGTAGTTCAATATCTGCAATTATGATACGCTCCTCTTCTGCCTTGGATTTTGCTTCACCAATTGCCTTGACAAGGTCTAAAAACTCCTTGGATGATCCCCATCCTACTTGAGAGCTCAGTGCCAATTCCCTCCCAATAGTCTTTAATTGCTCCATCTTACAATCACTAAATTAACAGCTAATACGTGTTTTCAATCTTTCTGAATCAACGCCAATATAATGCAATGGCAATAGCTCCAAGGTTCTTGTCCAGAGGAACAAATTTCTCGACTGTTGAGCGCTGAACACTTGCAATATCTGCCAATTATCGTGCATAAAATTACATACAGGCAGCCTTCGCACGTATGGGACAGAAATCCACCAAATAAGGTGACCTCTGACTAAAATCCAAAAAACCTACACTAAATCTGGGTGAAAACCCTGATGATCCCGATCCAAGGGAAAGGAGCTTTGCAGTCAATAACCTACAGACACAGAAGCCAGCATTAATACCAGTTCCATGAAAAAATCATTTGCACAGACACATTCTATAATGCTACATCTGACTTCATTAAGACCATTGATGAAAGGTAGTATGATATCTGCGATAAAACACATCAACATTGAACCTCACTTGCATGTTTATTGATCGTCTTTTCAAAACTTGAAGGCTTCGTTCCTGATACCTACATCTACACCACAAATCGCAAAATGCCAGTTAAAGGGTCAAGGAGCATTTTCTATCTACAAAATCCTCTCACACACACACAACGATTACCCTCATTTAAGAAAACAAAGCGCCATAACAAGACCGCTCCATGCATGACCATAAGATTTTGCTTTTCTTTTGCTGGAAACTATAACTGCGGGTGCAAAAGCAAGACAGCTGTCTGCATTTATTAATCAGCTATATTGTTGGATTCATAAAGATCCCTATCATACCATTATCATCATCTTGTTCTTTCTTCAGTAGCAGGCTGGCAATAATGCATAATAACTCAGATTAAAACAATCCAATCACCCTAATTCAACGCAAATATATCAAAAACTTGTCCATCATCTTGTTCTTTCTTCAATAACAGGATGAATAATGCAAAATAACTCCCCCGATTCAGCTCTCAAGACTTGCATCTTAGCAACCGCATTCTTTCTTCAATAACAGGATGATAATAATGCAAAATAACTCCCCTGATTCAGAACTCAAGACTTGCATCTTAGCAACCGCAGCTTTCACATAAAACACACTGATAATACTACAAGCTTATGATGATTCACTTACCCCGGCAAAAAGCTTCGATCCGTCGTCCTTCCTCCCGATCCGATCTGAAAGAAAATAAGCAGGAAGCTGCATCTTAGACGATCGAAGGACCCCGACAGACGTGCTCTGACGGGGCTTTTTGCCGCTCACCACTTAGATTCTTGCCACGTGTCAGATGTGACACGTGGACTCTTGTCAATGGTTTCTTGTGAAAGCGTGGCATAATCTGAACGTCTATAGCAAAATCCAACGGCCACGGCCTTTAATTCATCCCGTGCCTTACAGATACAAAGGGTGTGTCTGGATCACGTCCTCTGCCTTAATACTGACGGTCCTGCAATTAAAGGGGTGACTTCATGAGGGGGTAAAGGCTTAGGGGGAGGACTTTACCCTTTGAGGGCCCCTCTCTACCCAAGGACGGCATAGTCGGAGGCAAAGCCCAAAAGAGTGTAAAGCCAATTACCATGAACACCCTTAATGGTGTAAATTCCAACGGATATTGGCCTTGCCTTACGGGGTACATAGTAATCATAAAAAAATTTGACATGCTTGTGTGATTCTTTTTGGCCTTGCCTTGCAAAGGCAACACTATGGGTTGAGGTCAGTCAATGGAGTTTGATAAAATGTAAACTTTAAAGGATATTCTTTGGTGGTTGTCTAAACTTTAAAAGTTGAAACTTTAGTTGAGGGCCCAACTTACATGCATTAAGTGGCATTCCAAAAATTTTACCAAGGGTGCATGCAAACAATGCATGACAAAGCTCAAAAAACAATAGCAAAATCTTTAAAAAATACAAGGGCGCATGCATGATTCATAATGCCCAAAAACAATGAGCCTCAATTTCCAAAAAGGTACATCAAACCACACTACATTGCCTTTCACCCTAAGAGTCATCCTCCATAACAATGTTCATATGGTGTGTTCGCAGCTGATGAAGAAAAACATGAGCAGAACCAGTGAAGCTATCTCTCTTGCTTGCTTTGCTTATGCTCTAGTGTTGCTACTTTCTTGTGTGTAGTATGCTTAGGGTTTAGATCTTGCTTATGGTATGGGACATAAGTAGGGTTTAGATCTTGAGTATGCTATATTCTGTTGTGGTATGCTTGTGATTTGTTTATGGTGTGCAGAAAACAAGTTTTGAAGTTCGGTCTTTTGTCATTTTGAATTTTTGATTTTCAGATCTGTAAATCTGAAAATCAGATCTGAAAATTGAAGTTTTCATAAAGTTTCAATGGTTT